>BJKM01000117.1:1071432-1337992 GCA_015082035.1 Chaenogobius annularis
TTTTTTTGTTACGGAGCAGCCGGGGGAAATCTCTGCAGAGCCAAGCGACGCACCGAACGCCAATAGTCTAAACTTCTACGCGCACAACTGGGACAAAAACATCCAAATCCACACGTGACTTTTCCAGTCCCGTTTAAAAATGCGTAAAGAGCTGCTTGTGCGCGTCACCAAAATGGATATTCCAGTTAGTAGTTGTTGGGAGAAAATCTTGCAAGTGGTGCCCAAAAAAAAAAGAGTGGGAAATGTTAGAAATAGAAACGATGCAGCGCTGTTTGGCGATTGTCTCCGGAGATGTGCACTCGCGGAGAGCCGGATGGAGAGTGTGCGCGCGTCCTGGGCAAGCAGCAGTCGCGAGAGTCCACTCCAAGCGTAATTAGCCCGTAGCCGTACGTCTGTGTTGGGATGCAGCGCGTCGCAAGCACGTAAAGAGGAGAGAAGAGTCAGGCGGCAGCGGCAGCGGCGGCAGCGGCAACACTCTCTGCGATGCTTACGAGAGGAACATGCGCGTTGATTGACAGTTCAAGGAGAGCCCCGTTCCGCCAATCAGTGAGGAGAGGGGGAGAGTGGGAGGCGAGAGGGGTTGGGGGTCCCGCATGGACGGAGGCGAATCAAGTGTGCACGGTGATGGTGGGTGGTTGGGGCCGGTGCGCACCGACAACACAGCCGCGCTTTACAACCTAATGTGATTTATGGTGAGTTCAGGGCTGCTGCGGCGTTTAGAGACACGACGGCGCGCACACACGCAGGGGTGGGGTGGGTCAGGGGGAGTCAGGGGGACACGGGCCGGGATCAGCGCAGTGGGACAGCGGTGGTGGGGTCGGGGATGCTAAGCTGTGTTACGCAATCGTACGGCAGAAGAGCAATCAGAGAAATAAAAGGCTGGATTTGATGTTTTTGGAGGGAACAAATGAAGTGAACGTGATCAGGCACGTTGTCACACTGCTGCTACATTGTCCATCATAGAGTTTAAAAAGTGACCAATGCAAAAGAAAGAAGCGCTACTTTTTAGTTTAAGTGGGGATTTGGTTTATCGGCCCAAATATCTGCATCGGTCCAATATTGAAATTGAACTGCTACATGGTGCCAGTATTTTTTTTCTGCACTGCCCGGTCTCTGTGTGCCCATGTGCCATTCCCAGTTTGTCTTCGGTATTTCTTGGATTTGTCTTTTTAAACAGACACTCGGTACATTTACCTGGCCAGAAAAGAAAAAAAATCAGATAACTCGGAAAGTGAGATAACCCAATAATTGATTCATCGGAATAATCTGATTACTGCCGTGTGTTTACATGCCCAAGAGAAATCTGGTCCATCAAAAACACCTGGTGATACAGTCAGTTAATCAATCAACGGATTTTTAGATTAACTGTTGTATTTGAAAATAATGCATTTCACAATAACTCTTTCAAGCTTTAAAATATATATATATATATATATATATATCTTTTAGTGTTGTATTTGCACACTCGCTTTCCCTTTTTTTTTTGCAAATTTATTTGAGTCAAAACTTGCACGGATGTGAAATCAGATTATATTGGTTATTGGTCACAACAAACAAGACAAATCGGCTCAAAATAATCCGTATCCACTCCCATAGCAGGTTCATTTTCTTTTGATTCATAAACTAAATAAACTGATAAACAAAAAATAGCTCTAATTACTCTATACTCACATGCCGGCACATAAAAGCAGCAGGATGAACCCTTAGCCTTTAAGGTGTGTGGAAAATGGAAAGTGACAAGTTCTCCATAGTGTGTCATTGTGCCACAGTGCGCAGTTATGAGCCAAACACAGCATTACATCATCACGACATCTCTGCATCACAGTCGTCAAAGTGATTCATCGAAGGACTGCGAATAGTGCTGTGAGGAGTAAAAGATCACGGCTTAGTTGTCATTTCAACACAGCATAATGTCTCAAAGTTTAAAATGTCCGCAAAATGGGGTTTACAAACAGGTTTAAAGGGGCACTATGTACGTTTTTAGGTGGGGGGCCTGAAACCTTCAAGGAGCTGTTCTTTTGCCTAGAATGCGGCAGAAATTGTATGGTTTGTTCCAGTTGTCCTCCTTTGACACGCACATTTAAGCTGTAACACCCTTACCGCTTTGAAGTCTGACTTAGAAACTCAGAGAAGATTTCACAACCTGAGTTAGAAAACCCAACATTGCTGTGCACTGCGTTTGCTGAAAAAAAAAAAAAGACATCACTGATAATATTATTTTCCCTTTAGTTTCTCATTACTATGAACGTGCTCCTGTGCAGCTGCTGCAGTTATTGTGCTGGTATGATCTGTTATGCTACGGTTGCTAACGTTTTCACGGTGTAAAATTTGCTCTCAAACAATGTTTTAAAAACTGCAAATTTCATATCAATTTCTAAATTTACCTAACTGGATTTGCATTTTGTCTGATTGAGTACTTTCCCAGTATTTAATCTATTAGTATCAAGGGGTTACTGCTCCTTATTCCGCCAACCCAGAAACTCTGAGAAAACGTCACTCCCTAATGCTCCCGACTGCTGAGAACAACTAGAACGCAGCAAGTGACTCCGATTTTTGGGCAATAAAAACACCTTGAATTGATTAAAGATATTTAGGTATATATCAGACTGTGGAACATTAAAAACGTCACCAGAAAACATGCATTGTGAGACTTTGTGCCCAATTGTTTTCATATAATAAGGTATAATCAGTTTTCCACAGTAACAGAAGTAACTATTCGGTTAAAAATGAGATGACGCGGGCTCTCTGCATCTAATTGTAGAGCATTATATTCTCGGCGAAGCAGGAAGTGCGCTGTTTGCATGCGAGTTGTTGATAGCTTTAGCGTAATGGCAACGCTCGTTCTGTTCTTTGAAAGTTGTGAAAACCGTTTATAAACTCATTGCGGTGAATAATTAAGATGCTTAGGATGAGTCAGGAATGTGAGGAATAACTTTGGACCTCTGCAAACTGTTTTTAAAAAAACTGGTTCTGTTTTGCACCGTTTTTAAGATCAGGCACAGCACCTACAATTGAGAATGTCTGTCTGATTGATCCCAACAAATTGAATATCCTGATACTACTAAATGAAATCAAGACACTTTCCCCGTAAACGTCACCAGGGGAACTCCAGCACAGCAGATGTTACTCACTGACATAAATAAACAGTTAGCTGCAGACCTGTTCCTGTGTTCCGTTTAGGGAGCTGAGTGCAGGTGAGGTGGGGACAGGATCCTTGCACACGGCACTGTCGGATTCTAATGGGAAAGAGCATAAAGTCATTTAGGGAGACACTTTTATATTTATGTGAAGCCGCTAATGAGGCATTTGTAAACATGCAAATCTGCCCTGAGTCTGCTGCAGAAGACTGGAACATTTGGAAAAGGGAAGCTGAGAATAAAGCAGCGCAAACAGCATTGGAATGAGATTTTTTACCGCCATTGAGGAAACACAAAATGTGGTAAAATATGCATATAACAAGAAGAAAATATTGTAAAATGCTAGAAAATATCACATTATCGCAGTTATTAACCACTGTTATGCAAGAAACAAGTTCCTATGTTTGTGAATTTTGTTGACAATTGACAATGGCAATAAACCTTTTCTGATTCTGATTCACACTGCATCCATTTGTAACCACCAGCTCTATAGCTAAATCTTACTGTTAGAATTTGATATCTTATGGTCACTCAAGTCATTTATTGTACTGTTAAACTGAGTTTATTTACTGCACTATATGTTGCTGTTGTTGTTGTTGTTGTTGTTGTTGTGGTTGTTATTTACTACTGTTGTGATTTTGGGCATTAAAAAAATGAATTGAATTGAATTTATCAGTAAACTTCCACCAAACACATACCTAAACGTTTTTTTCCCCCGCGTAGTTTTTTCCCAATTTTCTTTTTTAAAATGGTCTTTTTGTAAAATAGAAAACTAATAACAGCACACAACGGCATAAAGAACAAAAGAACTATAGAGTAACTGATTCAACACTTAATCCTAGGCCAGCATATGCTGTTTGGGTATACTTCCATTTGTGCCAATGTCCAATAAATATTTAAATTTTGAGATTTACTGTTAAAGTGTGTTATGTAAATATCAATTGTGGTTCAAGTCCAGTCCTTAGTTGGTGCAGTCTTAGTCCTCCATTTCTTTGTAATAGCTTCCGGTAATAGCTTCCGGCTATTCTTCCAAAAGTATCCATCAGTTGTTCCACTGTAGGGGTTTTGTGTCCCAGCTACATTGTTTTAATGTCCAAAAAGATCTCAATATTGGAGATAATGTGAACTGCTTTATCATATCTCAATCCAGTATTTGTGAACAGTTGGACAATCCCAAAACACACAATAATGATGGGCCACCTGGCTGCCACAGTTTCTCCAGCAAACAGTACTGTGAGTATTGAGCACTTTGACATGGTGTTATAATATACTGTGGAAGCTCAAAATTCTTTCCAAACGTAGAATTTCTCCATCCCATATATATATATATATATATATTATATATATATATATATATATATATATATATATATATATATATATTATATATATATATATTATTTTTAATAGTTTATATTGTGGCTGTTGTGTATTATATTATTGTTGCCCATTCTTCATCTGTCATTACAAAATTAATCATTCGTTTTTTATATAGTTTATATTGTGGCTGTTAAGATCAAATTTATAGTGATAATATTCACAAAGTTACAGATTTAGATTATCGTTTCATTTAATGGTGGGTTGTTTGTCTAATTTCCTGGCTGGTAACTCCAGTATACTTTAAAGATATCTAATCCAATGTCTTGATGTCTTTCTGGTAATACTATCCAAAATGAGGTTTGATACAAAAAGGTTCTTCACCCGAATCTTCATAATGTGTCAAGAATCATACTATCTTATTCATCTTAGGGCCGATGGGTGACAAGAGATTTATGGAGTGACGCAGACAGCGATGAGAATGTTGGGTATTTTCAGCTCGATCCTATGAAATTGAGCTAGCCTAAATCACAAAGTGAATGCTAACTTTAGCTTTACAGAATGTCTGGTTTAGATGAGGCATGAGAACAACTGAAGTAAGTATCATTCTATCATAATGGCAAAAGATGCTTTGTAAGCTTTTTCTCTTTTATGCAGGGAATGTTGATGTTAGAGCACAAGTGTTGGATGGAAACTTGTTAAAGCAATGAAAGGACACAAAATACAGGTTCTCGTCAATACAACATGCACAGTATAGGCCAATATTCCAGCTACAAAGCCTACCTCTGACAAGGTACCCATACGATCTGGTGTTATTCTATTCCATTACACTAATACATCTTTTAAGCAGGTAAAACCCATTGAGATTGAAACATCTTTTCAAAGGTGACCAGGGCAGAGTATCCATCCATCCGTTTTGCACTTTGTCCGAGGTCGGGTCGCGGGGGCAGCAGTCTGAGCTGAGAGACTTCCCTTTCCACACACACTTTTTCCAGATTTTCCGGGGGGATCCCGAGGCGTTCCTAGGCCAGCTGACGCCGACATAGTCCCTCCAGTGTGTCCTGGGTCTTCCCCGGGGGCTTTTGGACATGCTCCTCCTGAATCGGGGATCGACTATTGGTCAGATTCCCTCTCCAGTACCCTGGAGTAGACTTTACCGGAGGCTGAGGAGTATGATCCCTCTGTAATTGGAACACACCCTCCGTCCCCCTTCTTAAACAGAGGGACCACCAGTCTGCAAATTCAGAGGTACTGTCCCTGTTCGCCGTGATCAGTTTACAGTTCCACCCCTCTCTTCACTCGAGTGTCCAAGACACGTAGCCAAAGTCACACAACAACAAAGTCAATCATCAACCTTTGGCCTACGGGTGTCCTGGTGCCATGTGCACTGATGGACACCAGTCCTTGTGCCTGAACATGGTGTTCGTTATGGACAAACTGTAACTTGCACAGAAGTACAATAACATGAGCATTGAAGTCACCCAGTAGATCAATGGATCCCCCAGTCAGAGCAGCATCCAGTACCCTTCCCAGGACTCCAAGAAGGCCAAGGCCGACACAACTGTGAGAACCGGTCCCAAACTGAAGGAGCAGGACGAGATCCTCTCGTTCACCTGGGGTGAACTTCAACAGGTGCGGCTTGAGCCAGAGATATAGATAGTCCAACCCCACTCAAGGATTTGGAGCCCAAGCTGAGCATGGAGGTGAGGTTGAATATGTCTAGCCGGTATTGCTCAACCTCCCGCACAAGTTCAGGCTCCTTCCCCTTTTATGCTTACCTGCTTCTCCTCGTCTGTCCAGATCCTTAGCGTGTCCCTTGCTCCTGGTGTCATCCTGCTCTTATGCTCCAGCTAGATTGGCCTGCTCCCTGCCTCCACTGCCTTATTGTACTATAAACTGTTAAACCTGCCTCAGTCTAGTCTCTTGACTCTGCTTTGGTCACCACAAAGGTAAAACGATGGCTGATACCAGATGTTTGTGGGGTGAAGCAGGATTTGTTTCGATTATACAAAACAAGCTTTATCTCCAATGTTTAACCAAATTGACAAGGTGCTGTTCTGTTGTAACAATAATGCGATGGAACAGCAATAATGAAGGATCGCTCAAATGAATTGGACATCTTTTATCCATCAGATAAAGGTAGCATTATACTGCAATGCCATTTCAGTGTTGATTTTTTTTAACAAACAAAAAAATTACATATTAGAGCCCCGACTTGAAGCTCCAATATGATACTGGAAAGCTGCCAATAATAAAAGGCCTGCTGAGTACATAACAGCTAATGTTAGTCAATGAAGATTATTCTAATTAAACAATGTGTCACAGTGAGCTGCATTGGCTAACACACTGGCCCTGTTTTGCTCTGCGCTGTGCTTCTGCTTAAGTTTATTGAGTTGTTGTTTCTTTATCCACTGATTAACCAATTACAGCTTGATTACCTCTGAGTGTGTAAGTAACAAGGCGTCACTGGATGATTTATAATATTCAGACAGGTTTCACAAAGAGTTGTGAGGGGTAACCGGCTGCCCACTGTACAAGGGGGGTTAAGTAAAGTAACAACTACAGGCATTGTTGATGAGTCAGCCAATCAGAAACCAGTGTTAGTCACGAGTTCGGACATCTGTAAATGCATGCTATTAGGTACTAATAAGATGTGAGGGAGGCATTAACTGCTGTGTGTCAGAATTTGGTTTTTTAATCTAATTAAAATTCGGCAACAATATAAAGCCAACCACTACCAGTACTTTCACCAGCTGATTTATTTCTCATACAATTTATATGCCAAATACAATTACATTTATGTGGTCTACAATGCTTCTTTCTTTGCATTCTTTTCTTTGTTTCTTGTTGTTCAATGTAGTTTAGTAAAACTGCATGTAAATATAAAGAAACTTTTGGGGAAACTATTAGACTCTTTTCACACTATGGCATCGTTTTCAAGACGTTCAATAGATCAGATTTGATCAGGATCTGTCAATATGAGGAATACAAGATACAACTGGACTCTTCAGCTTGAATTATTCTTCCCGCAGGTAAATTTTGTAAATAAGATTCACGTGGCACAGCAGAGAAAAC
Source organism: Chaenogobius annularis (assembly GCA_015082035.1). Lineage (NCBI taxonomy): Eukaryota > Metazoa > Chordata > Actinopteri > Gobiiformes > Gobiidae > Chaenogobius > Chaenogobius annularis. Next base: position 1,078,962 of record BJKM01000117.1, read on the forward strand.
GTTGACAGTATTTATAGTCTGTGCGGTTCATGCAGCTATAGACAGTAAATCGGAGCTAGCTGCTTAGAAATCTTGCTCATTTCCGTGTGGACCGTCTGTGTAGTAAGACATATTTCTGCAATGCTGACATAGCACAAGAGTAGAATTCAGACTTTGTTTTTAATTAAGGAATAACATTTATTTGTTAATTTTCCTATCATATTCTATTCAGTCATGTCATTTTGTCTTGCCTTTTCCTCAACAAAATTTATCTCATGTTTAGCATTTGCTAAATCTGATGTGAACCAGGGATTTTCTATACCTTTGAATTGTACATTTCTTAACCCCTTATGCTTAAGACTTTTTCTTTAGTGATTCTTTAGTGATTCCATTTCTATAAAAGAAAGCTCTCAAGCTGCTTGATCTGCTGTACATAAAAATACATCTGTAACCCTCTTATTTTCAGTCCAATCAATCATTCTGCGAAGCATCAGCCTCAGTATGTACTCCAAACCCACAAGTAAAAAATTACCCTGAAATAAAATGAAAAATGAATAGGACTTTTATGTGGATTCTGCCTGGACATTTTTGCTTTAATACACATCCTTAATACTAATTTTTAGTGAATTTACCTTCAGCTTTTAGAAGAGAATTGTCTAAAATGCTAAAACTGTGTCAATTAGCCGATCCCTCCAGAAACCAGCTCATTCATATATTTAACAAAGAAAATCTAGGCAGGATTTAAAATCTGAATTCCTCGGTGCAGAGCTTGTTTCTACTTATAATTAGAGTAAAAACAGACATCAGTGTCCAAAACTACAGAGTCTACGCTTCACAAAGGCTCCAGCCAATTCAGGAACCAGAGGGTTCAGGAACAGCTTCAGTTTTAAATGAGGGTCATTTTTTCAAGCATTTTTGGAAAACCATGCCCCAGCACAAGGGGTTAAAGGGGGCATTTATTAAACAATAGTCATGAAACATTCGCAGAAAAATAACCAGGATGTTCACACATCTGGGATGGTTTCAATTCTATTCCACTGACATTTGGAAAGGTCATGGTAAAATCCTTGTTTATTGAAATGTTTGAAATGTCTTTTGATAATGATTCATAATTTCCTTTTTTTCCATTTTTGGGTACTGGTTGTTTAGATCATTGAAAAAAAAAAAAAAAATAATATATATATATATATATATATATATATATATATAAATACTACTGAGGATTATTCAAGCTAGGCATTTTAATAAAGGCGGACCATGAGAGACATTAACTATTTGGTCTAGTTATGAATGCAATTTATTGTGTTCGATTTAAATTATCGCACAAAGCTTAGTAAGTATATGAAATAGTACAAAAGTTTGATTTTGTGGAGGTATTTAGAGAGTGTCTAACAGAGATAATGGAAATATTTAAGTTATTGGAAATGATACATTAGAATGAGGCAAACTGCAAATACAATATCAAGATTTATTTATAAACCTTGATATTGATGGCTTCACCATGATTTAGAAATCAGACAAAGTTAAGAAACTATTGTTGAAAAGGAAGCTGGATGTCATTAGTTGTAGTTGTATCTATGGGAAAGGGGTGGGATTCGATAAGTTTACACTTCTTCCCTTTTCTGTTTGAGATCTGTTTTACTATGAACGTATTGTTGTCATGATTATTAATTGTTTCCTCTAATTTGATAAATGAACATACTCAAATAAATTCATTCATTCACTTCACATATCATTAACATGCATTATACACTACTAGAGCAACAACTGCCCCACTGCAGCACCTTTTATCTCCAGCCGTCTCCCATCCCCATCCTAGCCCTGTTTCGCTTCTGAGATACAGGGCATTCTCATGCTGGTATGGCCAGTAGTTGAAGTGGTTGTAATAGCAGACACCAGAAAATTGGTTGTTGTTTGAGTAACAACTGGATAATTGGGAGTCGTAGCAGCAGTAATAGTAGGGAAAGTCAGTGGGATAGCAGGAGCAATAGTTGTAAAATACTGCAGCTGTAGCGGATTTTTCAGTTGTTGTAGTGGTTGCAGAAGTACATTGAGAACAAGCAAATGAGTTGTGTCAACAGCTATAGTAACTTTAAATTATTTAGCTGAACACTTCAAGGTTACTCCAAATGTCCGATTCACTTTATGAACAAGTTATGCCCCGAAAACAATCATCTTACATTCAAATTCCCCTGTACTTGTCAAACTCTACATACACTACACACTTTTTGATTTCCAAAAACATTGCCTCGGTGTGTCACTAACCACTCTGCCAAAGACACAATCTCTGTTTGCCCTGCCCAGCTTCATTAAAACAACTGATGATTGCAATCAGCCTAGTTTCTCTCCGTACATGCGCCTGTTATTCATAGACCTGTCAGGAGTACCCCCTTTGTTTGTTGTTCCAATTTATTTGATAAAAGTGGGAGCACCTGAGAAAATGTTGACATAAATTTGCATTCTGAGGCTGATTTGTACAGAAAATAATTATCCTCACACCTCCGTGGATGCTGTGTGTGTGCAAAGCGCCAACACAACATGAAGGAGAAATAACAGTGTAGGAAATAAATGGTTAGATTTGTATTTTTGGAAAAAACACAATTGGAGAAATTAGAGCAGTATATATTATTTTACGGTGGTGCTTGGTTTAAACTATTATTGTTGACGATTACAATGCCTCATAACTAATTGTAAGTCTTTTAGCCTTTCATCTTTTTGCTTCATGCTAACTATAGAGTAAGACTATAGAGCACAGTCCAGTGGCTCAGTTTCAGTAACCTAGCTCATGCCAGATTGATTTGTGTCTCACTCTGTAGAGTTCTTCACATGAATCAATCTGGGAAGGCTCTCGCCGAAAGCCATTGGGGCGTTAAAAAAATACTTCACGCTGATTGGTCAAACCGTCACAACAGCGGAAGAAGCAGAAAAACCTGAATTGTGTTAAATCCAGGGTTCAGAAAAGTACAGTCTTCTTTGTGCACGTTTTGGAAAAACAAAATAGTCCATATTTCTCCTATAATAGGCCAAAGTACGGCTGCTATGTCTGTGTTGGTTTGACTTCTGCCCAAACCACAATGCTGCTCTGTGATTGGTTCCAGTCCCGCCTGTGGGCCCTGAAGGCCATGTGATTGGCCCGTTTACCACTGGTGCGGACTTCAAACAAATCAGCGGGAGCCTAACAAGATGGTTTCTCAAAAGTTTGTGAACTCACGAAAATCGTGAGAATTCATATTGCTGCATTAAGTTTCCTTTAAACGGTTTGTATCCCAGAGTATAGCAATAGTCAAACATTTATCCTGTTTTACATTTGTTTTGCAAGGTACAAAAACGTACGTCTCAACATGCTGCTGATGGCCACCAACTGTCCAAGGTCTCTTTAATAGGACTGTTAATCACTGACAAGCACTCCTGTGTGTGACAGCAGAGGGCCGGGTTTTTCTGTGACGCATTCACACCTTTTCCCTGTTCCTCAATATCTAAGAACTACCATATAAAATAAAAAAGGGGACAAGGTGTGAAAAGTACTACAAAGTAATACAATATTACCTTCACACACTTTTGCAATAGATATCATACCAATATTTACCAACATAAATTATATAGCTTAGATGCCTAGTGGTCTATACTGCAGCACACATGCCAGGCTTTGTGAGGCCGCCCTCAGCATTGTGAGTTAAATTCCTGGCTCATCATGTGACATGTCCTGTCGAAAAAGCCTGTGGGCCAAAAATCATGTCCATATAAAACATGTCCACAGAACACTTACAAAATGTATTCACATTCGCATAACTTAAAATTAAATATGATTACCGAAATTTCCGGGCTATACAGCGCTCCTGACTAAAAGCCATGCCAACAAAAAAATAAATTGTACATATACGGGCCATACCTGTCAATAAGCTGCAGGTGCCCATGTTGTAAAACACATATAGTACAAGGTAGTGATGCGCCAGTTTTGAACCGGGGTCTTGTGGCAAACCTGCGGTCTGCTGCGCCGCGGGTCTAATTACATTCATTTCGGAGTTAGATTGTAATAAAATGCAAAGCATTTTAAAGTTTAACATACAGAGAACCCATCTGAGCTGTCCCTACTGTCCCCTCTGTCCTTGATTACTCTGTGTGAGCTGATTTATCTGTGTTTGTGTCTTCACATCTGGTTCATCTGCTCCTGAACTTGTACTTAGTGTTACGGTGTAACATGAGATATTTACACACAAAAATATGTTCCACAGTAGTGATGCAGGGTCTTTTGTCTTTTGCCAGGTCTGGCCAAGAAAGTCTCATTTCAAAGCGGCAGGTCCGTGCTCCGTGTGTGTCTTTGTGTTTAGCCGTGTCTAGATACACTTCCTAATCAGACTCATCTCTCCGTGAATATGAGTCTGATTGTAATAAAACACAGCATTTTTAAGCTTAAGATATAACAAACACGACGTGTCCCCTGGCGTCTTCTTCTACAGTGTGCGTAACCCTGATTACGTAATTCGCAAACACTCATTCATAAATATCCAGGTAGCTTCTTGACTCGCCTCCCTCTCACGGCGTGTTGTTGCAGCTGAGGTCGATATGGACTGAGCGGCTCTCATTTGGATTAATGCTCATGATATAACTGACTACTTTGAGTGGTGAGTTTTTTTACTGTGGGTGATTATCAACATTCAAGCAGTACGCCGCTCACTGTAACGTTTGTTCTTCTTCCCACTGTGCGCTGTGGCAGCTGGCATCTGGTCTGGACGAAACGGTTGCAACGTGGCCCATCATCAATCATCTACTACTTCTACTTTTGATTTAATCTGATTCAGCGGTGAGTTATACAAATGGTTCATCTAAAGTATTTATTCAACTCACTGCTGATCATTTTGTTTTTGATATAGTTATTTGTTCTTTTCTGCACGGCTAACATATCCACCTTATCTCGTACTGAACTCCGTTAGCGGAGCAGCTATTTAAGTTTTGTAATGACGGTTCAAGAAATATGGGCCAAATTAATGAATGAAACACGATTAAATTGACTATTGTAACAATCTTTAATTCGTCAGGCATGTTGCCGCTAAGTGGCTCAAGTTTTGTTTAAATCAACTGTTTATATTAGAACAGCTCATTGTTTTGAAGTGACACACCGCACGTGCTATTGGCAACATATTGCGTTACAACCTGAATGACAGTTGGTTGCACAATGGAATTGAGGGATGTTTATGTAATATTTTTCATGTTGATACAATGCCTTTTGTTGGCACTCTGGTTAATTTGTTTACCAACATTTTCCTTTTGACCTTGATTTGCAGGTTTTTGTGTTGACCCCGACCAACTCTTGAACTATTTGAACTACTGATGGCTGGTAGGAAAAGTTTCTGATTTATCCTTGGATTTCGGCAATATATATATATCCATCTCTCTATCTATCTATACAATATTGAATTGACATTTTATTCATATCCAACAAGGTGCAGATATGACTCTGCATTAGTCATATCGTATCAATTGCCATAATACTAACCCATCTTGCCTATGAGTAGAGTGCTACATGTGTCAAACGCTTGCTCCTGCTAGAGTGCCCCCCGGTGATGTTTGTAATGGCTGCAGGGTACAAAGCATGGAGAATAAGTAGCGGCTTAAACTCCGAAAAGTACAGTATACTCATTTCCAGTGTCTGGAAAGACAAATGAAAGATGGCCATGTTCTGGTGAATTTGTCTTCTCAAAATCAAAGTGCATCATTACATCTCTTACCACCAATTTACATGACAGGGGAGCTTTGTCTGCTTCCAGTTCAATAAAATAATCTTCATAAAAAGCAGTCAGTTAAAGTGTACAACTGAGCATACAACTCAGATTTTCTTTCAACTATTTTTGGGTTTATAATCCCAATTATTGCTGTGAGAGGTTTCAAATCAACAAATCAACAAATCATTTGTGTAGAGCTTTTGACAATATTTGACCAGCGGTTATTGTTACATGATTGAAATTTTCTCATCAGTGTTAACCCAACAAGTGATGCACATGGGGAGGATGGAACCCAAACGTAACAAACAAGGTATGTCTATATACATATAAATATATGTCTAACTCTTTGAATTATTTCTTCGTGCTATCATTGTGTAATTCAGTATAATCTTCTCACCTTTGTGTTTTCATGAACAAGAGCCGTACAATGTTTTCAATTATATATATCTGCGTTACAAGCAAACCATTCTATATAAACTGCATCATACATTGATAGCTTGTCGAGTTCTCACAAATACATTTCATTTTTTACAGCCACCTCCCTCCCATACTTAAGTTTAAAATCTATTGACCCCAATAATTTCTTTACCAATGTGCAATAATGAGTACCTACACCTGTATATGTATTCAACTAAAATGAATTGAACCTGCGAATCCATCGGAAGTCCTTGGGGCAGTGTTAAGAGCTCAGGTCGGCAGTTATGGTGGCCCACAGAGGAGCAGAGAGAAGGAAAATAAGGGCTTTGTTTACCTTCTATTTTGTAGATTTGGTTCGATAAAAACACAGCTTTTTCTAATGGCTATCTGTCTCAGGTGAGTTTGCTAATGTCGTTTGTGTGTGTATTGGATAAAGACTATAAAAAGTCTGAATGAAACATATGGGGATCCATTTGCATGGTAACATTTTACACTGGTGTTTTGAATAGTTAGAGCTGAATCACCCAACTTCATAAATGAGTGAATTATGTTGCAAATGCAGCAATTTGTGACAAAATCAGACCATGCTGTCATCTAATCAGAAAACATTTGATCAATTGCAAACTTAAGAACTAGAGACGTGCCAAAGGATTTGTGAAAGCTAGGACCAAAGTTAGATAGATTTAAATACTGCTTGCTGCCTTTCATGGTTAGAAAATTCGGTCTATATGGAACTTTAAATGTTGATTTTGATTGGCTCAGTGTCAGCTGTTTTAAGCTAAGGTCCTTTTCCTCTGACATCACCTACTTCCGGCCATGTGTCCAAGCTACTGTAGATCTAGAATTACTAACCATCTTTACATACAGTGAGGTAAGTAAATATTTGAACACCCTACGATTTTGCCAGTTCTCCCACTTAGAAATTATAGAGGGGTCTAAAATGTTCATTGTAGGTGCATTTCCACTGTGACTGCTCTTTGGCCTTGCCCATGGTAGTAGTTGGAGTTTGACTAATTTGGAGAGTGGATAGTTGTCTTTATGCCGGTAATGAGCTCAAACAGAAGCATTTGTTATTGGAGTAGAGGTGGACTTTTTAAAGGCAGACTAACAGGTCACAGAGTCACAATTCTTGCTGATTAGTAGGTGTACTGCTACTTATTTATATACTACTATCTCTACTTATTTGCAGCAATAATCTACAACTAAATTATTTAAAAAATAATACAAAGTGATTTATTTTTTAAATTCTGTCTCTCAAAGTGGAAATGCGATGAAAATTTCAGACCCCTCCATAATTTCCAAATCAGAGAACTTGCAAATTTGTAGGGTGTTCCAATATTTACTTTCAGCACTGGAGGTTCCACTTATCACCATAAAATGTCCTCTATGTGCAAAAACTTTGTGAACAAGACTGACTTTATTTTTGGTTAAGTTTAAAATCTACTGACCCCAATAATTTGTTTACCAATGTACAATAATGAATACCTACACCTGTATATGTATTCAACTAAAATTAATTGAACCTGCGAATCCATCGGAAGTCCTTGGGCAGTGTTAAGCGCTCAGGTCGGCAGTTATGGTGGCCCACAGAGGAGCAGAGAGAAGGAAAATAAGGGCTTTGTTTACCCTCTATTTTGATAAATATTTCCAATGTTTCTAACATGGAGTATCCAGTCTGTTGAGAGGAGCACTGCGTGTGAGAGAATGTATGGTCTTATTCTGCAGTTGTTTAACACTACAGCCTATGATAAACATGGTCAGTCAACACTGGACATGGTGAGAAGGAGAAGTAAAAGTAACCAGCTGATCATAATGGAGGACCACTACATCACAAGTTTGGAAAGAATTCTGTTGGGAAAATAGATGACAGTATTTTATAGGCACCGTGTCACTGTGAAAAACTGTGGTTGCAGAGTGGCTCTTCCTTATCTTGTGTCATGCCATGGATACAATAAATGGATACCTTTGGAGCATACTTTTAGTGCTGGGGAAGAGGGCCATCCAGCATATGAATGACACAAACTCAACCAACAATCAAGGACTGGACACCAATTATAAATGACAAGTGGAAAATGGCATTTTTTTTTTTACCTTGAACTAATTTTAAAATGGACTTATTTAACAGATTTTGGACAAAAATGGGACATAAACGCTGGAGTTTGTTTTTTCTTTTAGAAGTTGCATTACTACGTGTTTTGTTCTCTCTCTGTGTTATGATATGTATTTTATGTTTTGTTTTAAACTAAATAAATAAAAATGAGTTATACCAGGTTAGAATCTGAATCAGAATTGGCATCCCATAGGAATTCTCTGGGTCTCAGCGTTGCCGGGACTTATAATCACAATAAAAATCCAACCAACCAAGAACCCTGTGTGACAACAGCCTCCCCTAGTGCTATTTCAGTAGTCACATCACACAGATGGGAAAACAAAAGGTGAGTTAGGCTGCCCAATCTGAGAAATTGTATTAATATTCCCGACAAAAAGATAACACCCAGTCCCACTGAAACTACTCTGAAACTTGCTGTGCTAAATGTCAGATCCTTATGTTACAAAAATAAATTGAATTGAATGTAACAAATCGTTTTTAATTAATAATTTTATTCCTTCTCATAATCTTGATTTTATATTTTTAACTGAAACATGGCTTGACAAAAACAGAGGTAGCTCTAATAGAATCTTCCCCACTCGACTTTAAATTTGAATCTGAAACATGAGAAAAGAGTGCAGTTTTTATAGTACGCATCCTGTAAAATGGAGCTAAAACCGTCTCCATCCATACTCTTCATTGTTGTCGGTGTAATCCCTCATTCGTCCAGGATAGTTCCATTGTAGAAAAAGATTCAGTTGTACAGAGTCCAGATGACTACAACTGAATCTTTTTCTACACTCTTCATTGTTGTATACAAGCCTCCCCAGCACTGCCAAAGATGTATTGATGATTTTACTAAAACGCTTTCCGTCTTATGCACAGACTTTGATGGTTTGGTCAGTACAGGTGATTTCAATATTCATGTTGTTAATATTTGTGACGGAAACGCTAAAGAGCTTGATGCTGTCCTTGAAACCTTTGGTCTTACTCAGCATGTGAGTGGCCCCACCCACAGCAGAGGACACACTACAAAGGGGGTTTATATTTCAAACGTCAATGTGGTCGATGTTGCTCTGTCTGATCATTTCTGTAGCTTCTTTGACCTGTCTATTTTTCCCAAACCACCGGCTGGTCCTGCAGTTGTTTGGAGGAGACACATAAATGACAGCACAGGAGCACTGTTTATGGAAATGATAAACTTTGAAAATATCTCGTTCTAATGTAAATGATTTGCTGAACTCTGTTAAATCTAGAGTTTTGAATGTTCTGGATACCATTTCCCCTATGAAGGCTAAAATGGTTAACAATAACCATGGAGAAATGATGATTCGGTCAGGGCACAGAAAAGGGTGTGCCGCCGGGCCAAGCCGAAATTGCGTAAATCTAAGCGCCAGGTTCAAATAAGATTTACAAAGAAAGGCTGTACATGTACAAGTAAATTTTTTGTAGAACTAGGGAAGAATATTCTTCTGATGTAATTGGAAGCTGCAGTAACAATTTGCCGTAAACAGTAAACAGATGAACAAACCCTCCAGCTCAGCTACTTTGCATTATTCTTTAATGACAAAGTTCAGGGCATTAAAAATGCTATAAACTCCACAATGCAAGTAATAATCCTAAACCACCGAGACACTTAAAAATGACTCACTTCGCACCTGTAACTGACAAAACATTATGCAAATTCAAATCTTCAAATCTAGGCTATAAACGGTTTTGTTTATTTGTGCATATGATTGAAACGATTTGATTTTCACTCTTCTCTTTAATGTCGGTGTAATCCCTTATTCGTCCAGGAGTGTTCCATTGTAGAAAAAGATTCAGTTGTAGTCATCTGGACTCTGTTTTAGAAAAAACAAAACATTTCAACTCTCACCCAAGAGTCATTCTCAATCAGAGAAACAAGTCTGAGAACTCTTGTTTATATCCTACTCTGTGAGAGCCCTGCCCACAGGGCGGGACCTCCTGCTAATTGCCCATAATGGGGCAGGGCTCTCACAGAGTAGGATATAAACAAGAGTTCTCAGACTTGTTTCTCTGATTGAGAATGACTCTTGGATGAGAGTTGAAACGTTTTGTTTTTTCTAAAACAGAGTCCAGATGACTACAACTGAATCTTTTTCTACAATCTTCTCTTTAATGTTTTGAAATGGTTTGTGAGTTCTGTCATGTCTTTGGGATTTTACTGATTTTTTTCTGTACAAATTGTGCCCTACAAATAAAGCTGCCTTGCCTTTTATTACTGGTGACAATTCAAAATGTAGGAACTTGCTTTGGCGTCAAGGTGTATATGTAATGATAATAGTAAAAAGTATAGACCATAGGATAAAATACGGGCATGCAAGATAAAATATGTATAGAATAAAAGTGAACTAAATACTACAATGTTCAACACACATACAATGTTCAAATCATAACTAAAACTTTTCTGTTTAGCTGTGCATATGACTGAAAGGATTTTATCTGCCCTCTGACCTTTAAAAGTAATTTAAAAGAGAAGAGAAGAAGAAGAAAAAAAAAAAAATTCTTCTACTGTATAGCACTTTGAATTCCTTTTTCTACTTATTGTGCTCTACAATTAAATTAAAATATCTGCGTGCAAGTGTAAAGCTGGGGTACCTGACTATATTTTTGTGAATGTGTACATTTTGTGTTTCTCATAAAAGCAGCACGTTGAGGCAAAATTGGACCACTGCGTATTGTCTACGGCTTATTATAAAGTATTTTATTTCTTGTCAACCCGGAGGTAAGAGCCAAAAAGAGTACTCTGATTGACTGTGCTTGGGGTGGTCCGTCTAGTTTCACTTTGCCGTTTGATAAAACCTCTTATAAAGCCATACCTGTACCTTTAAAATGAATAAATATGTATATTAACTATGTGCCAAAGGGTTTGGGAGAGCGAGGAGAACTAGGTTTAATACCTACTTCTGGTTCCGCAGTGTGAAGTCAGGTACTCCAGCTTTAAGCAATTCAACTCTGTAACACACTGGCATCTTTCAGTGCAGGCACTGTGACTGTTGAGAATGATGCAACTTTGAATATAAATGTTGTTCTCTTTCATAGCATTCGTTTCGATGTCCCAATATGGGATACGCCCCCTCGCGTATTCACAGAAGCACTATACCAATATGCCCTGAATAGCTGGCATTGGCAATGTTGTGAGTCACGGTTAGAAGTCTCCGCCGCAGACTAGCACGCCAAGCTTGCCTTACGGAGAGGGACCCAGACCTGAACGAGCCCGCAACCGCAGCACACCAGCTCGGAGCAGCTGCTTAGACGGACTCGGCACCGTTGGACCGGAGCCAGAGTTGGGGCTCATTACTGAAACTTTTTCACCCTTTCGAAGGTGAGCCGCTCCTCCTATGAGGACGACTGTTCTTTCGGAGGGGAGTGTCTGGTTTCTGAGGACGACGAGGACTTTTCCTCCTTCGTTCCCCCAGGCCAAGGCCCTACGCTTGCCGCCCAGGCCAAGTGTAACAGCGGGACTGCACAGCCGCCGCTCAGTGCCGACCTTCACGACATGTGTAAACGCGCAGCGGAAAGGTTAGAAAATCCCCTGGCCACCTGTCGCGGCGGAGGCACCGTACTCTCGCTACGAGGGGAAGAAATTGCCCAAAGCCAAGCGGGCTGCGCTGCAAATTCTCCTGACCTTCCCGGAGCTACTTGAGGAAGTGTCAGTCTCCTGGAAGGACCACCCATACTCGGGTAAGAACCCCATTTTGGGAGCTTCTTCTCTGGATTTTGGCATGGCCTGTATGCCACACACCGAGCAGATGGTGGCGGCTCTCGGCCACGTCCACCAGACCACCCGCCCACCCTTCTAAAGCCGAACGCTTTCAGTCCACCATGGCTGAAAGAGCCTACATAGCAGCAGCTTTGTTGGTAAGAGCTCTAAATGTCACCGCCATGCTGACTGCTTACCAAGCAGAGCTCTTTAAGGATATGGCTCACGTCCCTAACAGCGTGGGGTGACATTACCATTGTTTCTGACATAGTCCTACGTGTCCAACGTTATGCTGTGCAGGCTGCGTGTAAATGTATGGCCATGTTAGTGCTTCAAGAGAGGGCACTGTGGTTGAATCAACCAATCTGTCTGACAAAGAAAGGGAGGACATTTTGGACATGCCGATGGTTCCTGAGGGAGTATTTGGCTCTGCACTCGCCTCTATGCAGCAGAGGTGCGAAGCCAAGAAGCGGGAGGACGAGGCACTCCAGCTCTGTCTCCCACGCAAGATGTCTGCTGCTCACACGGGCCAGAGGTCAAACATGACTCAAGCGGGGCCCAAGCCTGGCTTTAAACGGTTGATTCCTTGTCAAGCTCAGGGACACTCTGCCATGATTCTAGCAGAGGGAATTTCTTCTCTGCTGAACAAAAAGGCAATACAGATTGTACCATCGGATCAGATGTGGAGCGGCTTCTACTCCAGGTATTTTCTTGTCACAAAGAAGGAGGGGAGCAGCCTCCGCCCTATTCTGGATCTGAGAGCATTGAATTCATATCTCATGATATACAACTTTCGAATGCTCACACACTCTACCCTGATTCGTTTAATATGTCCAGGTGACTGGTTCACATGAAAGACGCATATTTTCATATCCCAATATATCCGCCTCACAGGAAATATTTGCGGTTTCTGTTCCAAGGCGTGACATACGAGTACACGGTGCTTCGTTTCGGCCTCTCGAGCCCGAGAGTGTTTGTCAAATGCACAGAGGCGGCGTTGGCCCCGCTCAGAGAGCAGGGCATTTGCTTGGCCACTTATCTGGACGATTGGCTCCTGCTGGCACGGTCACAGCAGGAGGCTGTCGCTCACACACAGATTGTTCTCGCTCGTCTGCGCAACTTAGAGTTTGTTGTGAACACAACCAAGAGTGTTTTACAGCCCGGCCAAAACATTGCTTTTCTGGGTCTGACCCTGAACTCGGTCAGTTACATGGCCCACCTCTCTCTGGAGAGGGTACACACGTTCACAGTCACTATGGAACCGTTTCACCCCATGGAGACGGGTTTTATACTGTCTTTCTCTCAGACTCTTCGGTCTGATTGCGTCAGTGATTCTTTAGGTAAAGTTGGGCAAGCTTTACATGCAGGGTTTTCAGCTGCGTGTACGCGTGCTTCGGCTGGATCCTGTACGTTACTGAATGCGCACGGTAATAATTACTCATCGGTGCGCGCTCGCGTTACAAGTGTGGAAAAGGAGGGGCCTCCTAACCGAAGGGGTGAGCCTGGGCACTGTGTCAACCAAGAAGGTGGTTTACGACAAATGCCTGCCCCGTAGGCTGGGGCGGTGGGTTCGTGGGCAGACCCGCACACATAAATGACCGAGAGCAGGGCTATTCAACATAAGGCCCAAGAGCCAAATCAGGCCCTTCAAGTGATTAAAACCGGCCCACAACCCATCTTCCAAATACTAAAAGAAAAAATAAACAATTCTTGTTTAATTCTGGGTTAGCACTAGTTTAGACCTGGTTTGGTCTTGTTTAATCCTGCTTTGATTTTGATTCTGGGTTAGTCCTAGCTCAGACCTGGTTGATACAAGTCTCATCCTAGTTTAATTCTGGTTTAGTCCTGGAAGGACAAATTTGCAAAGGAATGTTGGATTTCATTGTATTTCTCACAAAGATCTAATCTATCAGTAGTTAGTAGTTATTTTACTGAAACAGTGTTGGGGATTTTTGTGCAACTCAAATTTGTTGTTACAGTAGTGGCGTGTTGTGCACCTCTGGCCCAGAGGCCTTGACCTGGCCCTTGGGAAAATTAAGTTGAATAGCCCTGATCTAGAGCTTATGGCGGTGGTTCTTACACTGAAACGTTTTCTTCCGTTCCTCAGAGGGCACCATGTGCTGGTGAGGACAAACAATAGGTCCACTGTGGCTCACATTAATTGGCAAGGGGGACATCGCCTGCTTGCACTCACTCGCAAACTTCTGTTACGGAGCAATGTGCAGCTCCTCTCTCTGAGAGCGACGTATGTACCTGGCGTACTGAATATAGCTGCAGATCTGCCCTTCCGGGGCAATCCCCTGTACGGAGAATGGCGCTTGAACCCCTGCGTCGTGGATCAAATTTGGATCAAGTTTGACTGCGCAGCAGTGGATCTATATGTATCGGCGGAGAATGCTCACTGTCCTCTGTTCTTCTCCCTGCACGATCAACGTGCGCCTCTGGGAGTAGTCGCGCTCTCTCAAGAGTGGCCACAGGTACCACTTTATGCGTTTCTTCCACTGGCGTTGATTCCCCCCACCCTTCACAGAGTGAGGGAACACCGCCTGTCGCTAATATTGATCACCCCCATAATGGCCATCCATGCTGGCGGAGGTGAAACAGTTGCTGCACGGGCGCCCTTAGGTTCTTCCCCTGCGCAGGAACCTCCTGACACAAGTGAAGGGGAAGATTTTTCATCCTCACCCCGAGCGACTCGCGCTACAGGCCTGGCCCCTGAGTGACTGAAACTAACCGCGGCTGGTCTGTCTCAGAATGTTATAAATACTATTCAGACCACCAGGGCTGCATCCACAAGGTCCCTCTATGACCGTAAATGGAACGTTTTTGAGGAATGGTGCCTTCACGTTGGAGTGTTCCCCTTTGATTGTCCACTGAATGACATTTTGTCATTCCTGCAGGACCTTATTGATAAGAAGAAGGCATTCTCCACTATCAAGGTATATTTGGCTGTTTCCGCATGCCATGTTGGCTTTGATGGCAAGACCGTGAGCCATCATCCGCTGGTTTGTTGATTCATGAAAGGTGCCAGGAGACTGTTGCCTGTGTCCAAACCCATGTCACCATCATGGGACCTGGCAGTTGTGCTACAGGCTCTCACTGTCCATCCCTTTGAACAATTGGGGGACATTGACCTGAAATTGTTTTCACTTAAGACCGTTTTGCTTGTGGCCTTGGCCACGGCCAAACGCGCCAGTGATATTGATGCTCTATCATTGCATCCCGCTTGTATGCGATTCAGTCCTGATAATCTCAGGGTGACCCTGTGGCCCAATCCAGCCTTTGTTCCAAAGGTGGTTGGCGCCTGTACCCAAGTGGATGTGGACGCTTCCACACTTCTGCTGAGCAGCAGCATTCGCACAGGCTATGTCCTGTCCAAGCTCTGAGCACTTATGTTGAAACGACCAGATCATTTTGACAGGTGGATCAGCTGTTTGTGTCCTGGGCTAAACGCCACAAGGGAAAATCTGTTTCCAAACAGAGACTTTCCCATTGGATTGTGGAAGCCATCTCGCTGTCTTATTCCACTGCAGGCCTTCTGGTCCCGGTTGGTCTTAGAGCCCATTCTACCAGGGCCCTGGCAACATCCTGGGCCTATTTTGGGGGGGTGTCTAATCAGGATATCAGTGCTGCTGCTAGTTGGTCTTCACCCTTAACATTTGTAAGGTTTTACAGATTGTCCTCAGTGTGGGATCACCTGGAGACATGCCCTGATCTTTGGCTCCCCAGGGGCCTTGGTTGGCATCATGTCGTTGCGATAAGCTCGTCCAGCAATACGGGAGTCTCCATATCCCATAGTGGTATCAGTATAGGGCTTCTGTGAATACGCAAGGGGGCGTATAGCATAGTGAAACATCTCACTCATGCTACTCAGAGAACCGGGGTTACAAAGGTAACCTAAAATTTACTATTGATAAAAATCAGAAAGTAGGCAGTAGGCCCCCTGCCATAGTTTATGGTATATACGTTGTCTTGCTAAACCTACACACTCAAGTACATGAGCGAGTCTTGCTTTAATTTAGAACCAAAACTTAGTCCAGTTCTTTAAATGAATCCCATATTCAGCCCATTCAAACGTAGAAAGTAGAAAATCTACCTTGATCTGAAAATGGTTTCAGAGTTAAAAAACGTTTCTTACATTTTCTGATAAATCTCCATTGGTATCACAAATGACTTCCTCAGGACAAGTTGTGTCTTATGCAGTGTGTCTTTCGAACAGGCGCCTAAACCCTCTGCTACATCCAATTTCTGAATTTAAACGACTCTTCTTAATCCAAAGGTGCAGTTTGTTGTCCTTTTATCATTGTGTTCAAGGTAATCCTCAGAACACCTTAAGCATTTTAAATCTATAGTTTTAAGCCCCTGCCAAAGCTTCACATAGCCAGCTTTAAATCCATGCACTTTTCCACCTTTGTTTTAACTTCATAACTAGTTCAGAAAATTCATTTATTGCTTTGTTGGCTATTTTAATTCATTCGTACATGTGCCAAAGATGGAATATTACAATTAAATTATTCACTTGAAGTAACCATTGGTGAAATAAATAGTAATAATAATTGACTGACCATTTGAATTCATTCTACCAAAGAAGTCTTTTGCTGAAGCCATTATCCTAACTGGTGTATTGTCCCCTGAGATTTCCCTCGCAGGAGCCGCAGGTGTACTATTCCTTTAATGGCTTAGACAGAGAGGGAGCAATTTATTTTTTTCTTTTTCATCAGGATGTCAATTTTAGCACCATATTAAATGTAATTTTTAACAAGCGAAGGTAAAACCATACATACTTACTGCTCTCTGTCTCCAGATAGGTGTGATTGACAAGCCAGTCAACCAATCAGAGAAACGCATGGCTTGCTTATGTCATAACAATGTCAGCTTACAGGTAAAATAAAACAAAGACAAAAAAAAAGTCACAGAGGATTGAGGAATTAAGCAGATATCGGTAGTAGATCAGAGAGTGAACTAAACGCACGAAATGCTGTAAATCCGAGGTAAAAGAAGCTATAGATTTTGTGCTGAATAATATGAGGAAATTCAGAGGGGATAGTCATTTCAGAAACTCGTGCTACAAATAAGCGGCTGTGATCGGATTGTCCAAAAATCATCTGCTACGATTAGGGCAGACGTACTGTGGACTGATTCAGTATGGTCTCTTATACGACAACAAAAAAAATCACAAAGAAACATGCAACGGTTTGCAAGAACATTTGGTACCTCTTTTGACCCTAGTCTTGGAAAAAATGAAAAAAAAAAACCTGTTACCTCAGGAACCATAAGTCCTCACGCACAATTGAGGTTCATTCATACAAGGCAAAGAAGGTGCAGAAAGGATTGAACTGCAGCGTTTCAAGTATTAATTTGTTTTGCGTTGTGGAGAATTTATATTCAGGTTTATTCAGAAAATGATCACACACTTATTTCTCCATCATGGCTGTGGATGCTCTCTGGGAGACTAAAATGACTGGCAGCTCTGCAGTCTGCCATTTGCAAAATAAGAGGTGTGATAAAACTGGAGGCTGATAAAAAGAGAAAAAAATGGGGTTGAGCTCACAGAGGAGGGAACTCTGTGATTGCTTGAACGGAAAAGTAATACGAATTTTGATGCAACTTTATGTAGAAAATGACTTGAGCTGGTGTGGGTGGAGCTAAAAGGGAACATTCAGACTCTTCGGGATGGTCAATGGCCCTAAAGGTTTAATAAGTTGAATAGCGTATCGTTTTTAGTTGTTTTATAAGCCAATGTACAAAAAGTATATCCAAACACAGTGCACACGCCTACAGAAACGATAGTGATGTACCAAAGGGTGTGTGAGAGCCTGGAGAATCAAGCGAGCCAACCCCAGCGCGTGGTGTTTAAAGAAGTTATTGTAGAAATTGAGGTTTCAGTCACAGAAACATCGCTCACCCATTACAGCTAGTCGTTTTATTTTAAGTGGCGGTAGTAATCCTGTTACAAATGAAGCAGTAAAAATACAAATATAAAATCGTAGTTGGTCTTTTTTTTTCTTCCTAGTGCATAGACGTAAACAGAGCCACAAACAGTGTCGATGATACTGAATCCCACTTGATAAATGTTGGGGGCCTGTAGAAGTACCATTGAGTGAACCCATGCAGAGGATAGACATACAGGGAGGAAAGCGCTTTAGTTTTACTCTGTGGTATCGGCAAATAACCCCATTTGGTCAGAAGCTACTTTATAAAAGGTTAATTTGGACTTCCAAGTTATTTATCAGATATGCAAGACATACAAGGTATGGGAAAAGCGCACTGGTCGGTTTAAAAGAATGTATTGCTGATATATTGGTTAGACACTGATTGTGAAACTGTCAGTGTGTTTGGGGATGGATAAAGTAATGCACACAATAAATGGTAGTTATTCGGTTAACAAAAAGTGAGATCCAAATTGACAGCTGCCATGTACCTTCTTGAATTTTTTACTGTGTTGGAGTTAATTTACGCCTGTTTGAGAAATCCAGTATTCTTGTAATAATAATCTCTTATGAATAATAATAATAATAATAATAATAATAATAATAATAATAATAATAATAATAATAATAATAATAATAATAATAATAATAATAATAATAATAATAATAATAATAATTAATAATATATAATGTCCAAGGCCTTGCCCACTCCAGGAAGCACTTACCAATCACTTCTCCAAACATATTCTCATACTCCTTACACTCTGTTGCCCTCTCTTCTTGTTTCTGCCGGATGCCAGTAAAGGATTTATTGAAAACATTTTTTTTTTTTAGATTTCTGAAAATTTTAATGGATTCATGCAAAAGAGAGCCCTTTTTTAAGACTTTTTAAGATTGCATACAAGATCATGCCTCGATCAGCTAATTTTCATTTTGTGTTTTTATTTTTGGAAGAAATGCTTCAGATGTGGTTGACCTGTAGTCTTTCTAGAAAAAGCATGTGGGTGGGGATAGGTGGTAAGTGAAAACAGAGCAATGGAAATTCAAACATACAAATACAAGTTTGAAGCGAGCTTTTGACGGGCGAAAAATCACTGTTTTTAGCAAGGTCATGAATCCATCTACACATTTTAGTCCCAAAATTATGATTGGTGTGCGAATCAGTGTCACGTGATAAATGAATTATTATTCATTATAAAGATTTGACTTAACAAACAGCACACCCAGTTTAGAAAGAAGAAAAAGAATACCAAGGTGCACTAAATGAGCTGAGCGAGCCGACGTTACAACTTTTAAATCCTCCTCAAGCCCTTGTGCTCACCTGACGAGGGAGAGTTCTGAGGCGCATTGCTAACGCTAATTAGAACAGTCATCTTGACACTGTGACCTTTTCTGTTACAACTTCACTCTTTAATTTGTGCCTGAATAAAAAGGTCCTGATAGCAGTGGCAGACGGTTAGTGCCGACTTAATAATCCCAATCATTTAGGCACAATCGCTCTCATCAAAGACGCTTGTTATATCGTCGAGTCTGTGTTTGCCTCTCCTCTTTATACAGCACTGAAAGGCTGCATGGGGCGATCAACTGCGCTGTATCAGAACAATGTAAAAGTATTTGATTTGAATAATAGGTAGAATCCGATAGTATTGTATGAAGCCAACAAATATTTAGAGCAAAATGAGGCTGTGATTCATATTGAGTTTCGAGAAGTGAGAAAATGCTTTCTAAAAACACTTTTACTTTTTAATAACGCCACGCAATCTTTAAACAATTTGCAAAAGTCACTTGCTTTCTGTTCCAACAATTCAAGGTATTTCTGGGATATATTCTATAGGGATTCTCCCTTGGGGAAATTTGTCTTGGACTGGCTGCACCCTCGTCATAAGAAGTCACACTCAGAGCAGAAAGACAATTAACTGGGCACAGTTTCAGTTCTAGACACAGTGATTTAGGAGACTTATATACATGTAGGTTTGCTAAATACAAACCACATAAACTAAAATATGAGAAGATTACTAAAATTGCTTCTGATTGTTGATATCAAGATATACATTTTGGTCACTATCGCCACCCCTATATGAAAAGAGTTTGTGGGAAACTACAAAATATTACCAAAATCACACCACACATGATACCGCAAATGTTGTCCATGCCACAATGTCGGATTCTTTAAGTTTGGTGTGCTGCTCAGTCGTCGAGTCGATCAGAAGTTTGCTCCAGGCACTTCAAAATAATAAATTGTTGAATTATATCGATGTATGTATACATGCATGGACTTTTTTTTAAACATAAAACAACAAAAACAAACAAGACAAGACCAGAGATAAAAATAAAGAAACATTTAAAATAAAGAAGGCATACAACAGAAGTCCCATTTAGTCCAATGCCACTCAAATTTGTCCATATCCAAGTTGAGTCCAAATGACTTTTTTCCCAATTTTCCGTATGTCAGTTATAATATTGGTCCAGTACTTAATTGTGATTGTGACTGCCTTTTTCCCTGCTGCCAGAAGTATATTCCAAAGATATTCATTTATTGTGCCCATGGCAGGAGTTCTGAGGCCCATATACATGGCCTTGTTCATTTCTGGCCAATATTTTTGTGCAACAGGACACTCTCAGAGCACGTGATGATGGCGCCTCCTGGCAACCACAATTTCCTTCTCATTTGGCATGAGAAAACCCTGAATAATGAGCACTTTAACATGTTGTGGTGTTAAAAAAGGATCACAGTATTCCGACAGAATTCTTTCCAAATACGTGACTTTGTGGTCCTCCATTGTGACGTACATATATTTTCCCATTCTTCATCTGTCAAAACAAAATGACCCTCTCTTTCCCATTTAATTTGAATATATTTAGCAGATTGGCTGTCCAGATTATTACTGTATTTATATGCTTTATAAAGTATATCAATTGCAGCTGTTTTCAGGGCACTCTTGGCCATACCTGATGGCACCTCATGTTTCCCGCCACACTGGTTGAAAATCAAGGTGATAAAGTAAGAGTATACAGGTTTTCCCGTAATGTCACTTAGGCCCTTTCAATATTTATTGATACAATAAATGTCTCTTCAATGTACGATGTCTTTAAAGTTATAGTATATTCTGAGTATGTCTTTCCTCGACCAGCGTCCCAGGCATGAAAGATGACATCGCTGTTCATGGACTTTGGTGCAGGTTCTCTGATCTTGATGGACTCAATGATCCAACAGAACACTTTCAGAAGACCCTATCATTATTCCAGCTATTATCTGCTTGTGTCTTCTGTCTACTTTACGAATACATTTTCTGAAATATTCTGTGTAGTGTGCAGTAAAAAGGCAGCTTGATTATAAAGACATTCACTGCAAGAAGTGTGGCGTTAACTTTAGCGACACCTTACCTTGTTACGAGCTCTCACCTTCTTCAGCTTCTCAATTCAGATTGAAGCACTTCACTTACTTTTTTCCATACTAGTTACCTTACAGATATGTTAGAAAGACATACTGCATTTAAATCAAGTAAAAAAAAACATAATGTACTTGATTGAAAGTGTATGGATGTTAATTGTAACGATGCAGCCTTGTTCGTTGACGTACAGAGCAGCTGAGGTGATAGATGCGTACATAACGGATCATTATTCATCAGGAGGCCATCAGTGATGCAGGTTGACGGAGTGTAACCCAATCATGCATCACCACGAACACTGCTGTCATGTCCGGCATATTTTACTGCTACGATGCAATAACTAAAGAATAGCATCTAAGGTGAGCAGAAATGTGTTGCGTGTGATTGGTTTTTTTAGTTTTGCTATCTTTGCACACATCACCACCAGCACCAATTTGAGCCTACCTATTATTGTGGCAGTGGTGTTCTTGGTTAAGTATAAATCAGTTGGATTACCCTCCAAATTACCGTAGTACCATAACAACTTTACAAAGCACTTTACAGCAAGGACTCTGCACAGGACAGAATAAACAAAGAACAATCACAATGTAAATATTCATTCCAGCGAGGCAGGAGGGAGCTAAATCTTTCAAACATTTAAAAAGTAAATAAAATCATTTTAAAAAATCAACTCTAATATTGCATTCCTGTTGTCCGTAGTGGTCGAATGTTCTATATTCATCCTTGGAAACTCAAGCAACATGTCCAAATTCTGAGTTTATTCAATTTAGACAATCCAACATGGCCGCACCATAGTCCCCTCAGTGTATGTGAAGCCGCTCCTGCACTGCCGCTGAGCAGGAGTTGGAATGTAGAGGTCCCATGAAAGCCTAATGATTTGTAAACTGTGTGGAGGACACAAGAAGTATTTGTGTCTCACGTACAAAATGTAATATTATTGTGAAGGGGCTGGGGGAGGAAGCTGTGATATTGTTATATTCATTGTTTTTCAAGATTATATGGTTGATCAAAAATTAGATATCAAGTAGATATATTATGCTTTTTTAAAAACTATAACATACTTAGCTCATTATTTATCATTGTGTTAACTTGTAGACAGCAAGACTGATCAAGAATGGCTTGATAAACAGGACCATTGACATCCTGATAAAAATTGCAGAGACCCCACCTCTTCAGTGACGTTTTAAGTTAGACTGAAGCAGATTTTCATTTATATAATTTTACTGTTGAAAAAGTGATTTTTAATTTTTTTTTTAACAACAGCATGTAAGTACACCAAAGCCTCGAATGCAAGACAGCGTAAGATTACTTAAACTTGTGAATGTTTATACGCAAAATTATTTAAATTCAATCTACAGAGTGGGTTACATCGCTACTGAAACGAGGGCTTGCAGCTAAGCTCAGTCATGCGGTGCGCACCAAGTAACACACCATGGCCCACACTCACTTTTACCGGCTTCCCTACCGCTAAAATGTCCTGTACCTCCACGGTTACAAGGAACTCCCAATGTGCATCGCGAGTCACACTTCAGAAAAGCAGTCACGCTCTATCAGAGGGGCTTACCTTACGTGGGACACCTCATATCCCCGCTGCTCGGCCTTCACATGATACCAGTACTTGGCAGAGACTCTCGGATACTAAAGGACACTCAAGGACCACAATTTGTCTGCTGCCTAGCACATAGATATAGATATTTGGCTGACTGATAACTCATTATAAATACGAGTAAAATGTCATAATCAGAATCCTTTAGATATGTGATACATTGTACAATCAGTACACACGAGTAAATAAACACTGAGAATGATTATAAGTACATATACACAGAGAATATGATTCATCAATATACAATATCTACAGGTTGGACAAAAATTCCAATATTTCAAGCATAATTAGAAGACACTGCCTGGGCGTTTTAATTATTATAAGACACTTTTCTCATCTCAGTTTATGATGTTTCACTCTTTACTAAATGCACGGAACAAACCCTTCAGCCTTGAGGTATAAGAAAAAACCCAAAACAACTTTCAAAAGTACTCCTTTTCAATCCTAGCTGTTGCCATCACCTTGTATATAGAAGGACACCTTGCCCAGCTTGTTTGTCATTCGGTTCCATTTATGCAAACATGTCTAGCTGAGGCCGTGATTGGCGAAGACTGTCCCTGAAGTGTCTGCTGTAAGACCTCTGCCAGCTGTCGCCTGCCCACTTCGGTAATGTATGGAGTGATGTCTGTGAACTTTTTCTTTCCTCGTCCCTTCTCCTTTCTAGCCGCCTTTAAGTCCTATGCCTTAATTGGCAAGGAAGAACCGACACTCACACTTGCAATCACTGTTCCTTAGAGAAACCCTCACCCGCAAAGGACTCTGGCAGCAGAAAAAGAAACGAGTATGGGAGCTAGCCGGTCTCATCAGGCTTGTCCTTTGAATTAACATATCCCTGGAGGTGTGCGGAACAACAGAACGGAAGTGAGGAACATAGAGGAGGGATGGAATCTTGGTATAGACAGTAGATCTCCTGCACCATGTGATTAAATTAGCTGAGGACGCCATATAGGCAGAGGAGAGATAGCGGTAATGAATGGCAACAAGCCTTAAGTTTTGCTTTAGGAGTTTTTCTTTGGCATGAAATGAAGCAGTAAAAACGGTACATCATAAAAACTTATCAGGTAAAACTTTACTGTCGCTTACCTGGAATCAAGTGTGCATTTAAAGAGACAGATCGCTCTCCACCTTCAAATAAGCACTGTACATTTAATGTTTAATGATATTGAAAGCTAAAATGAGCTTGATAAAATAGTGAAAATGATGAGGCAATGGTTAAATCAGTCAGATCAGTATCAAAATAAAAATAAAATCAATGCAGAAATACATTTACTAACTTAAGCAGTGTGAAGAGTGAGGCTCGGTCCTGGTTCGGTCCTGGTTCGGTCCTGGTACAGTCCTGGTTCAGTCCCTCTTTTTCTTTTTTTTCTCTCCTCTCATTTTCTCTCTCTTTAATTTAATTTAAATGCATTTATGTATTTATTTTTCTCTCTATCTTTCTCACTCTTTCTTTCTTTCACTATTTGTAATGTATCTTTTTTAATTTTTTTAATTTTTTTTATTTTTTTGACGGTGTGGGGTGGAGCACGTGCTTTGAAGACGTAAAACTACAGAAGACGTACAACTACGGAAGATGTATAACAGCAACAGCAATAACTAAATAATAAAGTCTAAAAGGTCTCTAAAAGGTCTAAAGAATGGCGGTAATGTAACACTATGGATACGAATCGCCATAAAACGCCACCAAAGAAGAAGAAGTGAGTTGAATTTACTACTAGTCCGTTTAGTTGCAGAAATCCACTTCTCTTGTCAATCAGGAGCTTTGTAAACCTGGTAAAAAAAAAAACTTTCTTTCTTCTGCCTTTGTTCATTTGTACATCCCAGTGTGCAAAAATAATCCACAATCTCTGAGTCTCTGATCGAGTTTGTTGACTACGGCTAACACGGTTATTTTCGTATCTGAATTCTCCGTCACTACGCCTGAGTTTGGCGGTGACCCAGTGACGTGATCTGCGGGACCTATAGGAGTAACAGAATAGTGCAGTTGGCAGAAGAGGAGAATTGGATGGCAGTTTCACGGAGGGGATTACAGAAGGGAGATTGAGAGAGGTATTGGGCAGCAGAAGGGTGAGAGGTTAGCATGTTTGAGTGGCACAAAGAAGATGAGGAGGGGAAAAAAGGCAGTGTCGGATCAAAACGTGGCAGATATAAGCGCAGCGCCTATACTAATGTAATTGGGTTCTGATCCCAGTTAAACTTTCAGGATTTAAAATGAGCGAAGGGTATGTTTGACATTAAGTTCAACAGCATGCAAGGCAATGCTCATAGTAAATATAAAAGGTCTTAGGGGAAGTATAACATATAACAAGTACGCTGTTATGTATATCTTTGTGGCTTCAGCAGTTCCACTATTAACTTGATCTAACACTATGCTTTTAGCTGCTGTGAGGCTCAGTGATTAAGCTGCAGAGCATATGCAGGGAGTCCATGTCGGGGTTCAAAAAGTTGGTTGAATTTTTCCAATCATTAAAGCAGTTTATGATGACTTTTATGGATAGATAGGCTAGCAGACTTGGGGTGATTATCAATTTTTAGTCGACATTTGTTACCAAAAACAGCTAACTTTAATTCAGTAGTTTGTCTGTACACGCTTAAGTAAAAAAAAAAAAAAAAATGCATTCATTTGTGCGCAACTGTTTTCAGAACATGTCAAGCACAAAGAAAACAGAAGAAGAAAAGAATAAATCCGCCAAAACGATGGAGAAAACGTACAGATCCCATAGATCACTGAACTGTAGAAAGAAAGAAAAAAAAAGACGTATAGGCCGAGGTTACTTGCTTTAATGATGCAACGTTATATAGCAGTTCTATACAGTAGGTACAGAGTGAGTGACAACACATGAATGGTAAAACCTTGGAGGAGAAAATTACCTCTACATAAGTGTATGGAGTCTGAGAGCGTTATAGTGTATGGATTTGAAACCA
This sequence comes from Chaenogobius annularis, assembly GCA_015082035.1. Taxonomy (NCBI): domain Eukaryota; kingdom Metazoa; phylum Chordata; class Actinopteri; order Gobiiformes; family Gobiidae; genus Chaenogobius; species Chaenogobius annularis. The sequence goes on from BJKM01000117.1 coordinate 1,104,738, forward strand.
GATCAAAGCCGTAATAGATGATAGAATTAAATCACACCCGCCTGCCTGAGAACTCTTTGTGTCTCTGTCTAATATCGCTTTCAAATTCGACCGCCCTTCTCTTCCATTCTTTTAATTCACCGCTTTGTCAGAATTTCCCGTCAAAGCAGACTTTCTTGATGCAACTCACCGACACAGGGGATGGATGGGAGCACACTGATACATAAAGCATCAGCATGATTACTTTATTAGCGCTGGCGGCTGTCATTTGTTGGATACTCTAGCTCTGTTTCATGTCACATCAGTGCCTTATTTAGCGTTTGTTTAGCTACAAGGTTTTGCGCTGTGTATATAGACATTTCCAGCACACATGTTAGAGTAGTTGGAGAAATAGTAGTAGTAGTAGTAGTAGTTACTGTAGAAGAAAAAAAAAAGGGCACATATTATTCAACATTGACTTAGAAAATCTTGTAATCATGTTATAATTTCCCTTCTCATCCGTCCTCTCGAAGAGATTTATGTTGTCGTAATCTTTTTTCTCCTGCATTCAAGATGCAACTGCTCTGAAGACCCCTGTTTCCCACGCCAAAAAATAAATAAAAATACTCGCTATTGTGAACTTGTCATCTTGGTCCAGCTGAGCAGCACTTTGTTGTGAGGAAGTTTATGAACCGTAAAGGGACAGTAAAGAAACAGCTGACTTTCTGACTTTATTAAGTTGTTTGTGATCAAGATTACCATTTAAAATGTCCAAAATACATAATAACGATAGACTATATAGCTGACAAAAGCACAATTTCTTCTTTAACAGGGGAACAAACCATTCATCTGTGTTGAGCATGTTGGATTCCAAAGTCAAATACAACAAAAGTGAACCTTTTACTTTTGCTTTTACAGATATAAAGTATTTCGGTTTACTTTAGAGAATAGAGACACAGAATTCCTCATTTCTATGACCTAATTTTTTTTAATCCGGTCGTCTCTGTGATGAGCTGCTATTTTGGTGACATCAACATACAGTGACCTAATGCCTCTCTGTGTAATGCAGCTTACTCCACCCATGTTTCTTACTGGTCTGATTGTCAGTTGGATTTAACTGAACGCAGCGCCGATTCACGTGTGAACACTTGTCTGATTACCTGAAAACCGCTCCAGAGTTCGGGAAAAGTAGACGTCTTGTGGATTGTTCTTGCAGACCTCCTCCAGCCCCCGCGCCCGCAGTGCTCTGAGGTCAGTGTAACAGGGTGCACTGCTTTTAATCACTTTGCAGTCCTGGATCCACGCAGGCTTCTTATTAGGAGTACTCCTGGTGTTAGAGGTGCTGTACGTGATTCATGCAGTCTCACACTCATTTTAAACTAGTCCACATGCATCGCCCACATACCTGATGTTTCTTAGCATCCTAAATATTCACCGCGATTAGTTTAAAAGCATTTTTCACAGCTGTCTTAGGCCAGAGCGAGTTTTGCCGTCATGGTAAAGCTGCACAATTCCTGCTTTGCCTGCACAATTCCTGCTTTGCCGTGAATTAAAAAGCTCTATAATAAGATGCAGAGGGGTCTCATTTTCACCTGACTAGATTCTTTTACAACACATCTGTACAAGGGCAAAACATATTTTACTTTATGACATGCGAAAAGCTCAAATCGGGTAAAGGCCTTTTAATGGAAATGTATGAATTGTGATTTGGGCCCAAAGTAAATCCTATTTTTATTTATTTTTTTATTCCCCCCATTTGTTTGAATAGATAACTTGTACATTTTTGTGGCGGTTCAATGAGAACAGCTCAATTTAACCACAAATAACTTTTATACATTAACAAACTCATAAGCATGCATATTAAAGAGTTTGTGTGCTTGAAGTTTACTTGTAAAAAGTAGTTCTGGTCGCTCACATGCGCAGTCCACTTATCTTTCATACAGTCCGGCAAGAGCCCCGTTTCACTCTGCAGCCCATCCCAGACTAATTACAAAAATCTTAATGCTAGTGCCCCAATTGCATTCCTGATGTCATTAATCATGCCAATTTCTAATAGATCTTGGAACAAACGAGCGGGCAGGCAAAACAACTTTCAGCAGCTAACGTATTTTTTTTTTTTTTAAATGCGAGGTTCATTATCATCAAGAGCAGTTTTGCATCCATTTGTATCCATAACTGTTGCACTTAAAGCAGCAACTCATTAATCAAGCGTACATTATTGAACCCCAAAAGGAGGCGCCGGGCTACAGTTGCAGTTTGGTTGGATTAAGCTGATCTTTTGGAAAATATAAAGAAAGCTGTGAAACCTTTTGCTTGGAGCCAGCACAGGAAATGTGGCAGTGATGAATGGCAGCGTTGTAAAGGTAGATATCTATCAAGGACAGCAAACAAGTGTCTTCTCATGACTACCTCTCAAAACGTTATTGAAGACAAAGCCTACATTCCAGCATGACGACTGTATTACTTACCTGCTTGTGCCTGTTTGTCACCTGTCTGTCGCTAATTACGGTCTTTGACGTTTCAACTAAACACGTCAAGCAATTTCCGTTCAAATGCAGTACATCGCTCTCCTTTCGTTGTGCCAGTTTTGCTTGGTACTTTACCCCTGCTCTGGCCCGTCCATCGCCTCCTCTTCGCCACCAACATCAATCCCACAAATCACTCCAAGGGCTGAAGCTATTCGTCGGATTAACTAAAACGATGGTCGACCAAATAATGATCATTTCAAAAACTATACACAGGGAAATACTCAGACAGAACAGAAATGATATCACAATGACAGGAAATATGTACATTTCTAACATAGCATTGTTCCCTTGTCAAAAACAAACCTTGAGTAGCGTTTAACGTCATTCATGCTAGTTTGGGGAATCTTGTTTAGAAAATGCTCTCCCGTTCGAGCTTCCAAAACAGTCCTCTCTGAAGCTCCGCACTCAAAGACGTTTCCTCAATAAGCGACTTGGCTCTGGGGAACTTTTAAGTTAGTTTTTTTAAATCCATTAATCATCCTAAATCATGAGATGTCAAGCCAAAGGTACTCAAGAGCATGTTCAACACTAAATGTATTCCATCTTTATTTGAAAGCTGAATATTTTAATGAAATTAGGTCAAATAGCACTGTAAACTCAAATAGCACTGTAAACTACTCAAATAAATATAATAGACTTCTTGCAGATGACGTTACGCAATACCGGCATGAACCACCGAACTGAAACCGAGCTGAAATAATAATAATAATACAGCATATTTTTCACAGATATCTCCAGAGACATGTGTATTATATAAGATGGTGGGAAGTGAATGAGATCACCTGAATAGTACAGATTTATGGTGCAATTTACTCTTCGAACGCACTCGTGTTAGGTAAGGCTCATGTCAAGCTATTGTTATTTATGGTTTTATTTCACGACAAAATTGAACGTCTAGCATGTTGCCATTCGTGATCTTAATCTCACGCCTGGAAATAATTGTTTGGAAATGATTACAGATGTCATTTTCAGTTTGCTGTGGGAGTCCCGGTTTGGTCCCGGCAACAACTTTGATTAAGATACAGTAGCTTAAGTACAAATCTCCAGTTTCTTCAGCTAAATGACCTATTGACTAATCGGAAAAATCGATTTGCAACATAACTGTTGTTTGCATTGTCTCCTTTGATGGCATGGTAAAGATGTTAACCTGCCAAAGTCCATCCATTCAGACCTCACTGTGTCATAGATGTACGTACAGTCATCCATTTGACTAACTTCATTATAGATGCTGTCTATCAGAAAAGCAGTGGCTGTCAACATTGCACTTAAAGCAACACTACATAATGTGACATTTAGATCTCAATATGCACTATGCAAATATCCGAAGTGTTAACGTATCTGTTCATTTGGCAAGATGGCAACGTGCATAAAGTGCTGAACGATCAGTGGACAAAATGTTTTATTTGGTATTAAGAGAACTCCAAAGTTGAGGTTTGAACACATTTTGAGTAAGTTTTGTGAAGGCCTGATTAAGTAATAACATTTCCAAAAAATCATGAACAAACGTTTTTCAAAGCAACTTTTTTTTTGGCTGGTATGATTCAATGGCTTATACTGTGGCGGTAGAAGCATGAAGTTTGGAGTGGCACTCAGACATAAGTGTATGTTATTATGTTTACTAGAAGGTATACAACATTCTGTACATGTTGTATTGTGTGCATATATATGACAAACTTACTTAAAACTTGAGATTTTGGAGCAATGAATTAGATTTGTTTTGTGTTAAACGGCATACTTTTGTTCTCAAATTGGCTCGTCCTCCTCATCACTCTTTCCAGTGACGCACTTTTCCACTTCAGCCGAACTTCATCTTCCTCCTTCCCCGTTTTGTCTTAACTTTGAGTGCTCCTTCTTGATTTGGCCCATAATGAGAGCGGCTTAAAGTGCGCTGTCCTGAAGTGAGCCGGGCAGGTTAATGAGAGAGCAGCCTGGCGTTTGGCCCGAGGTGAGCCCAGAACAGAGTCAATGGACGAGGAGGAAGAGCTCAGAAAGAGGGCAGACGGACGAGCGGGAACAGGCGTGTGCGAGGATTTTAACCGCTGACAGCACAAGTCGACAAGCGGAGGTCCGCGTGTTAACTGTCCTGCTCTTCATCCAATGTTTCACTGTATCACATTAAAATAGCTAACATATTTTCAATTGCAGGCGTTTTTTTATTGCAAAAATACGGATTCTCTACTCGAGAAGTTAAAGCAATGTGGTCGTTTAAGGCAATGGAGGTGATTTTTATTCCTGTTGACGTTTTTATGCTTTTAATTAGAGAGGTTTAAACTGATTTGTGGGCGAGCGCTTTACCCTCTGTGCCACAACATAATATATAATAATAAATATGAATAAATGTTGTTTTTTAATCCCTTTTCTTTTACATAGACTTATCGTGAAACGTTACAGCAACAACTAAAGTGAAAACAATTTGTGAGCGCCAACCATACATCCATGGCGCCAACTGCCTTTGAGAGATTTTGTGCGAGTTGGTTATAATTCTGACTGTTAAAACGAACCACACGCGCTTCCTGTTTTAAAAAAGGAACGATATTCGCACATGATCCATCCAAGCGTTTCTCCTCCTCAGTTTGTGTTCCGGCCATGGCTCATGTTCAGCTCCTTCTCCAGAATCTCGCTGAGCTGCAGAGGCTCTGATTCCTGATTGGTGCAGGAGCTGGGCTTTAGGTAGTGACCATTCAGATCAGAGAGAGGTTTGAACCGGCTGCGTTTGAGCTTCGAAACTGGAAACGCAAATGAGCGACTCGTGTGGGGTTCATTCTGCTTTCTGATTGGAAGAACCATCTTGAGACACAAAACATGAAATTATGACAACATCAACAACTCGTCCATCATGTCCAATGGTTTTATAATTAAGAATAAATTAACATTACAATTGTTTTCAGTAAAAGCGTATCGTATCTGGGGACACAGAGAAGTCATGTTTATGAAATGTAAGATTCATTTAACCAGTGATGAATGATACTACAAGTACTTGTGATATTGATACTGAATACCGATACCAATAACGTTTGTATTAAAATTTATTGAAACTCTTCCACAGTAAAGGATTTTACCATCACTCCATCTAAAAATTAGATGATTAAACAATGTATTTAAAAATTAGATTCAAAAAAGTATATATATTTTTCTCTCTCTGAATGAATCGATACTTTTCTATACCTCAATGCCATTCAAGCTACAGAATGTCATAAACTGATTAAGTAACGTAAACCTCCCGGGATTGGCACAGAAAATGATCAGCGTCCTGCCATAGTCTGTTTCATACTTCAGCTTTTCTATATTAAACTACTTGTGATTTATGCATGATGCCCTTCCTCTGGCCTTGTCTTATCTTTTTGGCCATAATCTTAAAGGAATCTTGGCTTTGTCCTCGCGATGCTGTACAAGGATTCCATATATCCAGACAAAATCTTAATTCACAAAATGATTCATATGTGTGCCAACATGGCCTTAAACTTATCATTATGTCGAGTTAATTGATTCATTCATAATTTCCTCATGAGGATCTATTCAAGCGTGCACGATATGGCAATGATTTCATTAATTTTGATTTGACAAGGCTCTGTTAAGGAAATTAAAAAATCCAGCAAGGACACAGGGAGTTAAAGACATGGAGCAGCCTGCGAGCTTCACCGTTTTACAGAGGAGATCACGAGCCCTTGAGACGCTCAAATTATTACAGCTATTGGGTGAGATGGTAAGTGATCACATTTTAATATTACAAAATGACTTAAAAGGCCTTTGTTACACTGAAATACCCAGTTTAAACTTTTGTGATGCAGTTTCATCCTTAAGACATATTATGTGGTTGTCTTTGGGAATCAAGAACTTAAAGGACAAATATTACACTCAATGGTTAACTTTTTTTGAGCTTTTATCATTGTTCCCTCATCAAAAACATAACTGGAGTTTTTTTTTCTTTTTTCTTTTTTCTTTTTTAGCTTCATTTATGCTAGTTTGATTAATCCTGGTTCTAAAGTTCTCCCCCTCCGAGCGTTGAAAACACCACATTCTGAACTTCCCCGATGTGTGACGTTTTTCTCGATCAGTGATGTGGCTTTGAGAATCTTTTCTGTTGTTTTTAAGTCCATAAATCATCATCATTACAACTGCTCAACTACAATAATTATTTTAACTTTCAAATATTCAATTCCTCCTGCTGCCAGTAGACGGACCCTTAGCTCAGTTCCTCGTGACATTAGAAGTTTTTAGTCTTTTTTGTTTTAAACCTTGTTTTTTGTTCTAAAACTTGAGATGCCAAACTCAAGGGCATGTTTAAAGGTTAAAAACTATAGAAATAATGCATAATACACACTTTTCAAGTAGCTTTGTATAAATAGGTCTCCTCTTCGCAGTTGGCGATTTGAGGGGGGTGCGGGAAAATTTTATTATTTTTCCCTCTGCCTCACAGGCTGAAGTGCTGTGATTCGCCACAGCTCAGCTCTCATTGGTTTATCTGCCGCACGTCCGGGTGTTTGGCTGTCTCCATTCATGTGTACGTTAGCAGCGTTTTCTGTCGTTGGGATTTCAGAGCGTGATATTCAGACTGTATCAAAACTAAAGGAACGAGAGAAAATTATGTTTATCGGCACTAAACAAATAATGTTAAACTAAGACAGGCTCTGCCCTTGAATCAAAAACCACAGAGTCTGATCGCTGCGGCAAGAAGAAAGAGATCACTAACAGCAAATGGCACAAAATCAGCAACTCTGGAAACAGTTTGGAGAGTTCTACATCTCATAAACATTCAGCCGGTCTTTGTTTCGGGTCAATCCGGCTCTTATTCGCAGAGTTACGAGCACAAACAGCTGATGAACTAATACGGCTCTAGAGTTACTACCACAGAGTATTTTCCTCCACATTTCTGTTGAATTCTTTTAGAAGCGACATAAAACATGAGGCCAGTTGTTCGGACAAAGGTTTCAGGTCCACACAGTCCAGTGTCCAGTGCAGCTGGTGTTGTAGATTAGAACTAGAATACTAGACTAAGTTTACTAAAAAACACTCAAATGGCTTGTTGCAAAATGTCTAAACGTTTAAATATCTCAACAATATTCTATATGCCACGTCCATTAATTTATTGCAAAATAAATTCTTGTTTTCTAGAAAATAATGATCACATCTTAACATAAATGTAAGTATAACATTAACAGGTATTAGAGAACAGAGAAGAGGTATTAGAACAGGCACAGATAATAACACAGTATGGACAGTATGAGATTAAGATTTGTTTTAATTTGATTGCATTTATTATGTCATGATAGTCAACACATTTTAGATTTTTGCATCCTTAATCATAGGCTCTAAAAGTGAGTCATGATGTGGTCGGTATTTTATTGAGATGCAGAAACAGCCCATTTCTTCATCGATCTTATTATTATTTCTTGATCAATAAATGTGTCCAGCGCCTCATCACAGCTTCATTATGCGCTGGATGCTGTGTGCTAAAAATGTGCAAACAGAACTCTATCTGGAACATGGATTTTACAGGTATCCGTGGTAACGAGCTGCAGCTTCCTGGAGCTTTGGGACCAAATAGTTCAATCCAGTTTGCACAATCCAGCTTGTTACTTTCCCCGGCGGCAGTGCTCGGACAACTTCAGAACTTGTGATATTTAATGAGGGAATACGAACTTGTAATTTTGTGCAGCTATGGTGCTGTATCACATGTTTCTCTCGGGTAAAATTGGTTATGCTCCAGCACAGTCTTCAGGTCACACTCTGATCGCTATGAGCCGTCTGCATCGAATTCTTAAACATTTGCACCAGTCCTAAACCCAGTATAAAGTATATTCTGTTAGTGAAGTAGGAGAAAGTTATCAAATGAACCTATAAACGTGTCCCAGTGGGCATATCATGCTTTATTGCGGATTTGCTGAGCTTTTATTGCTGGTTTCTTTGGCCGGTAGGCTTTATTTGACAGGACAGTGAAGCGTGAAATGGGAATGAGACTGAGGAATGACATGCAGCAAATTGTCGAGAGCCCCACACGGCAGGCTTACTGTATGTGCTACCACGAGCTTTTAAACATGCTTTATGGCATTAGATTTAGTTTTTTATTCCAATGTTCCAAGTTTGTTTAAAAACTACACTTTTATTGTGATGTTGAGGCATTGGAGCATCCTTTGTTGTTGGCAATGGAAATAAACAAATGAACAAATTAAACACCTCCATTATGTTTTTGGTTTAAGGCATTACATTGTCATTCAATAAATGGTGTCAAGGACTAATAGTCATATAAAAATAGACTAGATACTCATATGTATTTTCATTTTTAGCTATGTTTTGTAGGTCACATGTGTTACCTGTGTGGATGTTCAGGACTCACAGGTCCCTGTTGTGATCGTTAGTTACCTGTGGAAAGGTCAAACTAACTACCACTTGGTGTTTTGAAACCACTTGGTATGGGGGAACAGGGGGAAAAAATATAGACAAAAAAAAAAGCATTCCAATCACTGTTGCAAAAAGTAAATGTTTGGCATGCAACTTTCTCTCAAACATTTTACATCTGATCCTGCACAATATGTTTACATAAAAGAAACATTTTGGACATAAATGAATAAAATATATTTTGTATTTTTGAACATTCTTGTTTATAATTGATTCATTTGTTTTTCCTGTTGTCAAACTCTCCCCTCTCCTCTTCCATTCCTTAACCGCTCGGCTGCTCATTTCTTCTCCATCTCACTCTCCATCTGTCCTGCTTTCCTGTGTTTTCCTACTTGTTATCCTCCAGAGTGGTGGTGGTGGAACAATGTCTTTATTGGAAGTGGCTGGCATTACTAAGCACGTGGTTCTGCAGAATTGGCACTGTGAATGAGGTGTCACTTCAGCTAGCAGTGTGTTTAGAGCAGAGCTGACAGGGAAGATACATCACTTATGCATTCATCGAGATGTACTCATTAAATACATCTTGGTTTATCAGGAGATTTACAATACCTGTTCTAAAGTGGCATGATTTGGTCGGGTAATTGTGTTGTACGGTTCGCCTATAGGCTTCGTACATTCACATTAGTATACTATCCATATGGCGGCTGAATGTGAAGTTCTCGCAGCAAGAAGGTCGCGGGTTTGACCCCCCGGGCCGCCCAGACCTTTCTGTGGGGAGTTTGCATGCACAATAGGGAATACTCCAGCTAAGGTCCTGACCAAGCCGAGCACAAGATCTGGAGATGGGTCCCTGAGCTCTGCACTGTGGGAGCTTGTGGCATTGAAGGATTGGGATCCTACAGAAGGCTCATTATGCTTTTTCCCAGTATTTAGCATCAATCAATCAATCAATCAGATTTTGTTTTTGGTGTTTACAAGTGCTTTACGATGTTAAAAAACACAAAAAACTCATACAGTATAAGTCCCAATAAATCAATAAAAACATAACAAATTGTATTTAAAATAGTAAAAACCAGACCTTTCCCCGCACAGATAAAACAGTCTTTAGCCTGTCTCACAGACTAGCATGCGTAAAATGTGTAGAACCAAAACTACTTGATAATAGAAACAGGTTAATTGACTTCCTGATCAAAGCTGCAGAACTGATAAGCCTCTTCACAGTGACATTTCCCTGTTTCTCATTTATGTTTTTTTACTTTGGAGAAATGGCCATGTGGCATTTTTGAATCCTTCGTGTGACAAGGGGACTGAAAATATTTTCTGAGCGCGCGAGCCTTAAATGCAGGACAAAACAGGATCACTCAAACATGCCTGTGATAAGGGTCTGTTTTACACAATATTTTGGTAATTATTTGCATTATTTGTATCCTATCCATTTATTTTCACCAGATTCATTCAGATCTTTTCAATGCTCATTCTTCGACAATAGCAGCTACTGTTTTCAGCATGATTAAACTCTTGACTAGAGTGTGCAAAAAGCGGTCACTGAACCCCATTCTTGAATTTAGTTACGATGAAAATGCCTCCGACAAATTCACTTGTTTTCCATGCATATACATTTACACAATGAAAAAGATCACAGTTGGTTAAAATGCATGATAGGACCTTTATTCAAACAGCTTTCAAGTTTATGAACATAATGTTAACAAACTAATATTAAGTCTCCCTCTGCTTCATTAGCATGCACAAGTCGGCTGGTGCTACATTCTGTGTGGTTATGCAAACACTAACTTCAGACAGAGTTGTCCTGGCAGTGCGATAATCACATTTGTCAAACGGCACACAGTTCCAGAGCAGCACACCCCCAGGGCCGCAGCTGTACTCCAGTGATTTTGGCACAAAGGACCAAATCTCAAGGTGCACCAGGATTTCACATGACGGCCCGCAGCTTTTAAGATACTTTTCTTGATTAAACTGCCTCATAAATAAGGCACAAATGTAGCAGTGACGGCTTACTGCAGGGACGTGTGGCCTAAACGCATTATTGCACGAAGTTATGCCTTCACATTTAGGGACGTGCATGTATAGCTTGGGTAAAACCATTTGCATCTGTTCTAGGGATTATGTTGCACAGACAAGGCAAGGCAAGTTTATTTGCAGAGCACAATTCGTACACAAGGCAATTGCAAAGTGCTTTACACAACAGGAAATAAATAAATTCAAATCACAAAGACATGACAGAAATCACAGAACAGTTTAAGACATAAAAAGGAGTGTGCAAATAGAATCCTTTCAGTCATATGCACAGCTAAACAGAACTGTTTTTAGCTTGGATTTGAACTTGAACAACAAGCTACATAAAACTGAAACGCAGATTCCCCGTGCTTAGTCTTGACTCTAGCACCAGCAGGAGGCCGGCCCCTGAGGTCCATGTTTTGTCCTTCAATTCAATGCAATTCATTTGTGTAATGCTCGAAATCACAACAGCAGTTGCCTCGAAGGGCGACATGAAAAACAGAATAAACAATGTTCATTGGGACTTGGCAATGTCCCAGCATCCCATGTCCTTAGACAAATGTCCCAAGGTCCCCTGTCCTTAGACCCTCCTTCTCAGCAAGGAAAAATGACCAAACCTCTTTGGGAAAAAGTAGAAACCTCGAGGAGTTCCACGGTGAAGGAGGGATCCGACTCCCTTGGACCGGCAGGCGGACGCGCTTCCATTTGCAGCTCCACTCAGGAGGAGAACCAGTTCTTCGAGGTAGATGAAGAACCGTTCATCTGGAGTAGACTGTTTCTCCAAGCAGTCCTGACTCTGGGCATCAGCAGGAGGCCGGTCCCTGCGGTCCTTAGAGTCCGAGTTGGTTTATATGGCACAAACATGTCCGAGATGTACTTTGGTGCTAGGCCATGGAGAGACTTGTATACAAGCAGCGTCTATTCTCTGAGCCACTGGAAGCCAGTGCTGCCCCCACATGTTTGGAAGGCTCACTGTGTCAAATATTCCAAAATATCAAACTCTCTTCATATCAATCGCAGCTTGTCTTTGGTCATTCTGATTCTGGTTATGAGTTTAATTGTTCTTGTCTCACTGAGACCTACAACCCCACAGATCAATTTGTATCGGCTCGCAAGCCTCTTGGTGAATAGGGAAAAATCTAACTACAGCGTTGTACTTTTTACTGCAAGTTTAAATACGCACTCTGGGTCCGCACTCTACATGTTACACATGGAAGACCTTAGCACCCTGTAGTCTGGAGCTGCCAATATGTTGATTTGAGATGACAAAAGGGCAGAGCGTTCCTGAATGAATGACTTGAGACACAGTTGGTTGAGTGGCAAAGGTAGCAGGCGATATTTGGCTGGACAGGAAGTGAAATGGTGAATTTATGCACACAGCTTCATTTTCTCTGCACAAATATTCACTTTCGCAATCTGTTTCAATTAAATTTGCCAGAAAAGGTGACAGGAAGCATGTAGACTATATAACAAGGCGTGAAGTGAATGTACGTATCTGTGCCAGAGCCTCTATTTCTCCTCTCACCTTCACATAATGTCAACTCAAAATGACAGAATGGGGGGAAAGAGTTGACGTTCTGGCTCTCTGACATTCATAATATAAGAATCTGGATTGTATTAAAAGCGTACTGGGAATTACACCAGAAAATTACATCAAATTCTTCATTTCTCGTTCAAGTTTTAGTGCATTTTTCTGTTCTTGTGTCAAAGACATAATAGCTTGTTCAGTCGAAGGCCTGTCCTTTGTTGACAGTGGAGCAGTTTGTATCTGTCAGATTGCAACTACTTGTAGTCAATATGTATTCTTTCACTTCAAGTATGTATTACGCAGATAGTGGTGAGTGAACCATGTCTGCATGACAAATTTCCTGTAGCCCTGAATAATCTGTAACAAATGACACCCTGGCTGGGTCATTCAAAGATAAATTGTTGTATTTAAGGTTTGGCTTGTGATTTCTTTGAATGAACTTCTCTCTGGTGTGCCATTTCTGATCCAGAATAAACTATGGTATAGAAAAGTGTAAATAGACATCAGTAATACAAATGTTTGTTGCAGTGCTGCTCCTATCACTATTTGTAGCTATAATTGAAATAAAGATAACTTAAAAACAATGCCATTCACAGGTACATTTTTTAAAATACAGGTCTGCTAAAGTATCACAAGCCTGTTTTTATTTCGTATAAATAATATTAATGAAACGTGCTCAATCACGATTCATCATTTTGTCATGGGTGAAGGCAGGTCACGTTTATCAGTTGAAAAACCTGAACGAAAGAGCCTTTCTCTTGTCTACATGCCTTACCTTACCACCGCACACACACACACACACAACACATGTAGAGGGGCGGGTCTGCTGGTGTCTGCATTGTTTGAGGAAGATCTAGTGATCGAACCTTGTACAGGCAGCACTTCACAAAAGAATCTAAGCACTATCTGAGTTTTTAAATGATCCAAAAAGACCCAGGAATGACGGAGACAGGGCCCGCAAAAGACTTCAAACCGAGAGTGACGCTAAACACATCATTAAATATGTGCATGGAGAATTAGTAATCAATCAGCTGCAATGTTTTCAGCACATGTCAGAGATGTTTACTTTGAAAACAAACAAAATGAGCATGTTTTACCTCCCACAATGTACGTTGTAAGCCGTGAGCTGGTTTGAACCCGGGACTGCCTTTCTGAAACTGATATGCCGTTAAAGGTTGTCATCAATAGGCTTTAACTTTGGGTAGCTATTGTCGGGTAGCATAGCCGCGAACATTTTCATTAAAAAACAGCTTTGTGATGGAAGTAAAATGAGGTAAAATCCCTAAGCCTTTTTTGACAGCGTAAGATACAACACCTATCGCGAAACCCCATCATCAGTTCATTCAAATTCATTACATATTTCCAGACTTCCACCAGAGCTGCTAAAAAGGCGCCTCAGTCAGCTGTTTGTTGGGCCCAATCAGACGAGCATATCCCTGTAGATTTATCCATTTCCCCTCGCAGCCTGGCAACTTCCGCACAGTGCAGCAGTCTCCGATGTATTGGCCAGACCTATAATCAATCTGTGCCACAGTCTATTCTCTTGGAGTGGTTTGTGTGCTGTGTTTTAAATGAGAGAAAGACGAGGGGAATATAAAATGCACAGTAGGAATGCTTGGAAGAGGCCTGGAGAGGTTATCCAAATGCAGTTGTGACTATAGCTTGTCTAGTTTTTTATGTGTTGGGTTTCAATAATTGTAGGAAATTGGAAACATTTGACAATGTAATTGTGCTTGGAAAAGGCAAGCAGAGAAAGGACCTATTCAAATTATTTGTTTTGTCTAACAATGGTTAAAAATGGTGACCTTAAAACATCTTTTTCCGGGTTGCATGTTATCTATTGAATCTCTCTGACTGGAATATCGTGTTTTGGGCGGAAAATGGCATTCCAGAAGCACGCAAGGGAAAGTAAAGGAGTGTGGGCAAGTTTGTGGTACTTGCAGAACTGTGTTGCTATCTCTCAGGCTTCGTTCACACGTATGGATTTTTTGTTGAAATAAAATTTTGTTATGTGTTCACATTACAAAAATTGTGATTGCCGTTTGTGTCTGAACGGAATGCAGCTTGATGAGGCCAAACCTCTTGAACAAAACGTCACACGCAGCGCATTGTGTTTACGGAAGTAAAATGGGCAGGTTCCCTGGCCGCATCCACTCCTTTTATTTAGTGCCCTTGACACTAGGGGCAACATGTTTGGATAATTATTTTACCCACAAGCTCCAATTAATGGTTAAACAAACAATGATTTACTTGATTAGTTTCAAACAACGCCACCCTAGATTGAATCGGTGCCAGGGACACTTACACGGGTTAAGACTAGTGCAGATTAGTGATTGAGTGGACCAGGAGACTCAGATATAGACAAACTCACATTTTATTGGATTTAAGTTCAGGATAAATAACAAGACATTTGGATTTTCATTGCTAAAATTCAGTAGACCACCTTCTCATTCTCACATTCACACCTTGAAAACAGCTGACCCATTTGACATGATTCACTAATTAAAAAACACAAAACAGCAGCCCAGAATGTCCCCAGGTCACTTAAGTCAGATGCCCTACCAGAGATTGCGCTGGTCCAGGTAGTAGGTGGGGTCCTGGAACAGTCCAATAAGGGTCCTGCCATGTGCCAGAACCAGCACTTTGTCCGCTCCACAAACTACAGTCTGTTAATTGTAAGGGGAGCCGGTGTGAACGTGCCTTAAACCCCACAAGGACGCTTGGAGCGAGGTTAGGAGGTTAGGTCGGCCACGGTTAGGTTAGGTTAGGCCCAACGAGTTACCAATCCGAAAATGTACATTTTTTGTCAAATTAAAACCTAATATGAACGTTTTGACCGTGCGCAACAAGAGAGAAAGAAAGAGCGATACATACTGACGCTTGAATCTGCGCCACCACATGCGCGCCTGGGGCAAGCCAACAAGGGTTGAACGTAAACTAGAGCGCCAAACGCCTGTAAAAGCAACAACTATTAGAAAGCTGAAGTTTTAAGATTGCATTAATTTAGACAAAACCATACTTACGATCTTAACATCAATGAGGCCACCACGGCCGCGGAGGAACCTCGAAGCGCACAAAGCCTTCACCTAATGCCACACACTACAAACAGTGCCAAATTAGGATGCTTGAATAAAAATACCATTTGGTAAGAAGAACGAGACTGCTTACTGGCAGCGTTCAAACTGAAGAGCGTGCAGCACGAGCCACACAATGATGTTCCAAAGTTGAGCCAAGTTTGTAGGTGCACGTGTGCCAACCCACTAGTTAACACACTGGCACAATCGCTGGCTTTAAGCCTAAAGGTTTTTAGGCCGATTGTTATAGATTGTTGCAGTGCTTGTGCTGCTTGCACAGCTCCCAGATGGAGGGTGATGTCAGAGGCGAGAAAGGGGGCAACACAGGTAAGGACCCACCTTTTAAAGGCTCAGTTACAAGCCATGGCTGCCAGGCTGCCAGTGGATGCGAAGGCCAACTGCCACACTTAGTTTCTTAAAATTCTCACAAGGCTTTTATTTCTGCTTGCATTGCAGCCAGGAGTGCTTAATCCCGCGTCAGCCAACAAAAAATCGGATACAGGTCAAATATGGGTAAAAAAAAATCGAATTTGACCTGCAGTGTGGGCGTAGCCTCAGATTCTGTCTAGATTTACTGTTGAAGTTCTTGGTGTACACTTGCAACCAACAAAATTGCAAGGATTTGCCTTGTTAAAATGTGCAAAAATAGGTACATCGAGCACACTGCCCAGGTGAGTAAGAGTCTTCATTGGAAGACTTGTATTTGAATTTGCATTTTTCACAAGGCAGGTCTCCGCAAATTCTCTGTAAATGTATTCATCCTCATAGAGCAGTTCCACACCAAATGGACCCAGTGAATCACTCACTTTTCTTACCTGTCTTATACAACTGTCAAAATTGGATGGCTAATTGTCAGTCAATTTTGTATTTCTCGTATCAATTAAACCTTCCACAACTATAGGGAGTCGTCTAAATTCCAGCACTATCGGCACATACTGTATATCTCAGCCATGACTTTTAACTGTAACTCTCACAGTATGACACATGCCAACGGATTCATCGCGTCTTTACAAGTGCTGATATCAGCTTCCTAAAGATATACCATACTGTGAAGGTAACTTTGGAGAAGAAGTGTCCATTTACCCAAAAATACCAGAATACCTCAACTCTGATATCACAAAGCACACTGTCAGTCATTAGCCCTGTTACACTGGACAATCAATCAAAATGTATTCTAAATCCTCAAGTGCATCGCGTGTACCAAAGACAATACCTTTGTAAAATATATCACAGCCAAATGTTTTCCTGTTTATGGACTGCCTTTCATTACTTGCTGTCTCGCTTTGCCATTTACCGCGTCCATCGACGCACATTTAACGAGTCGTATTCCGGATTTGCTGCTCCACTAATGTCATGGTCCTGGCACGTTCACTACACTTGGACAGCTTCCCGGGAAAAAAAAAAAAAAAAAAAAAGGAAGAAGAAAAATCAGTAATCAAAGTTGAACTGTCATCAACGATGCGGCCGCGATTATCACACACAAGCACAATTAACGTATTGATTGTAGACCCTGCCAAGCCTCTCTGCAATTTATGCGAAACAGTCACCATTTTTCTGTCCCCTCTGCCCTGGGCCCGTTTAATGGCCTAACATATATGCCCTTGTCAGCATCATTAATTAAACACGCCTTGCTTTCTGTCTACAGCCGGGAACATTTATCAATACCTGTACAATGGAGCACTTCCCGCTCTGTTAGAGTCAATGGCGCATCTTTTCGCTTCTCAATGCGCCATTGTTGCTTCGCATTTCAATCACTTGGCTGATAGCCATCTTTACTTTCAGCATCTTTCAGCCACAGAATTACAGTGATTGAGAAGGTGGACAATGATAACATAAAAGTATAAATGGTTGCGTCTGCTAGTTTGTTGAAATTGTTGTTCACCCAAAATAT
The DNA here is from genome assembly GCA_015082035.1 of Chaenogobius annularis. NCBI lineage: Eukaryota > Metazoa > Chordata > Actinopteri > Gobiiformes > Gobiidae > Chaenogobius > Chaenogobius annularis. Next base: position 1,122,069 of record BJKM01000117.1, read on the forward strand.
GTAGAAGATTGAAAGAAGGATGTGTCGATAACTGTGTCCACAGTTTTGTTGCTGTTGTTGTTGTTGTTGTTGTTGTTGTTGTTGTTGTTGTTGTTGTTGTTATTGTTGTTGGAATATTCTTGCCTCTAAGCCAGGTTTACAGATATCATTGCTGTGGATGTATTATCATAATAAATCAGCATGCACAAATTGTATGGAATGATTAAATAATTTGTAGCTGCATCTGTTCCTGGTGTGCTTTATACTGGGATGTTCTTTGTTACGGAGAAGTTGGCATGGTGGACAATATGCAAAAATATCAAATGTGTATTTAATTTACCATGACAAACTAGAGCTGTAAAAAAAATCAATTGAGTCTAAACTAGTATTGAAATGAAATACTATTCCATATCAGAATATAAATGTGATAATAAACTATTATTAGGCCCGAGCCTCAGCAGGGCGTGGGGCCTCTTGCTTTGCGCGCTGCCAAGATTTTTCAAAAACATTGTCTTTTGAATTGGCAGCAAAATGTTTAGTTTGTTCAAAACTTATGTAATTTTGTACAAAATTCTATTTTTGCAATCACAACCGTCATATTTCTTACAGCGTAGCCGTAGCGATGAGACAAACCTCCCATTATACCCAAGTACATTTTTGGGTGTAAGTGTTACGGTCTCTGTGTGGCAAAACCGCAAAGTTAACTGAGAATTATGTTAATTTGCCATGCTGATGCGCAGGAGCATGTTATTCAAATTGAGACTGAGGCGCGTCAGCATCATCCCTACATAATCACGAGAGCGGATTGTTAGGGAGTTGCGCATTTGACAAAAATTGAAGCACGAAGAGCAGGTGAATAATATAGTCCGTGGATTGGGCCAGAATAAAATACATACATTTTAGTCACTACTCTCAGGGAAATGCTAATTGCTGGAGACATTTTGATTGCCAGGAGGCTCACCATTACCATGTGTTTTTGACATCATAATCCCAATTGATTTCAGATCAGTATATTTAGACCTCAAAACGCCTGCCATAGGCAGAATAAACTGATATATTTGGAACATCCTTTGCGCGGTGGGAAAGAAGCCCGTCACGAAGAAAAGGATGACACAAACTGAGCCAACAATCAAAGATAGACCCCCATTATAACAGAAATTGGCCATTTTTGAAAATTGACCTATTTGACAGACTTTTTTAATGAATTAGACATGCCATAATTGTATCTATTTGTATGTCATATGGCTATAGTCTCTTTGCTCTCTCCTCTTTTTCTGTGTTCTTTGTTCTGTGTTTTGTATGTTTACTTTTTTATTTTTATTTATATATCTATCTATTATCTATTAAGGAAAATGTTACATTATTTACAGAAATGCAAAAGTATTCAGCCCTTTTCCCTGAGTGTAACCATCTGCTGTCAGAAATTGCCTGATAGATTAAATGTTGTCCTAGCGATTAAACAGAGTCGACCTGTGTGTCATCTAATGTCAGTGTAAATGCAGCTGTGAAGGCCACAGAAGTTTGTTAAGAGAATGTTGGGGAGCAAATAGTATCATGAAGTCCATGGAACACACCAGACAGGTCAGGGAGAAAGTGGAGCAGGTTAATGCAGGGTTAGAGGTTAAGACATGGCCGTACACTAAAACTTACAGGCCGAACAAGGAGAACACTGATAAGAGAAGCAGCCAAGAGGCCCGTCAGCTGGACATGGAATTTGTACACAGGGCAACTATTAGTCCTGCACTACACAAATCTCTCCTTTATGGAAGAGTGGCAAGAAGAAGCCATTGTTAAAAACCATAAGAAGTCCTGTTTGCAGTCTGCCAGAAGCCATGAGGGGGACACAGCAAACATGTGGAAGAAGATGCTCTGGTCTGATCAGAGCAAAATTGCCATGTGTGGCGAAAAACATGGCACGTGACTCTGAACACACCATTCCCACTGTCAAACATGGTGGTGCAGCATCATGCTGTGGGGCTGCTTTTCTTCAGCAGGGACAGGGAAGCTGCTAAGGGCTGATGAGAAGATGGATGGAGCCAAATACAGGGCAATCTTGGTGTCGGCAAAAGACTTGAGACTGGGGCAGAGGTTCATCTTCAGTAGGACAACAACCCTAAACCATTGGTTTCAAACAATGGCCCAATCAAAGTCCATACCTAAATCCAATTGAGAATATGTGGCAAGATCTGCTCTCCATCAAATCTGACTGAGCTTGAGCAGTTTTTCAAAGAAGGATGGGCAAAAATGTAAAGCTGGTAAAAGCTGTGTAAAGCTGGTAGCGACAAACCACAAGAGACTTTCAGCAGTAAGTGTAGCAAAAGGTGGTTCCACAAAGTATTGACTCGGGGGGCTGAATTCATTTGCACTGCACTTTTAGTGAAAAAAAATAATAATATGGAAAGCATGTATAATTTTCCTTCACAATTGTGCGCCACTTTGTGTTACCCTTTCACAAAAAATGCCCAAAAAGTTTATGGTTGTGATGTGACAAATTATGGAAAAGTTCCAGAGGTGAGAATACTTTTACAAGCCACTGTACATATATACTGTATATGAAACTGATTGGGCGAGGCGTCACAACAGCGGCGCAACAGATCAAAACTTTGGTTAAATTCAGCTGAGACGTCTTTCCCGTCGACAAATGCACACAAACTATAGTTTAGTCAAAATTATTAATAAGTACCCTTTATTTCACTATTACTCTATGCAGATTTGTCTTCTGTCCTGCTCCTAATGTTATCCATCTTCCTTTTTGAGCCGTCCAGCCATCCTCTCATCTCATTTGACCTCCCTTCAATACCTGTCCCCCCAATACGCACTGAGCATATTTAATAGGTTTTAAGTGCGACTTTGCAACTATGATATCATTACTCAAACTGCAAGATGCAACACAGTTTTAGAAGCAAAAGGGGTTGGAAATTGAGACAAGGTACTTTGTCTTGTCTGATTGACTTGCCGTGACAGGTCGGCAGCTGCTGTCTAAACGAAGAGCATTGACATTTTGGAGGTACTGTGAATTTACAACTCAGCATGAATGCGATTATCATGCCTTTGCCAACGTGCCTCACCTCTGGGGTAATCTGTCCTGCGGCTGCAGCCATGGAACCGGGCCACCTGTTTGAGGAAAAGGCCAGCTCTTTAAAAAGTCATGGCTTTTAGTGACACCGTCATTGAGTTAAAGCACAGAGGAGGATCTATTTATTTATTGGGCTGTCTATTTGTCTCTCTGTGCCAAGTCCATTATTCCCAGCGAGGAGGTGAATTATTTAACATTTGCTGGCAGAGGTAATGTCATGTTCCCGGCTGTGTTGTATTTAGTGAAACAGATGTACTGTTATTGTTTATAGAATTTGGGAAATGTCCACTAGCTTCATATGTTCATTTCAATGTTTCTGAGCAAACAATACCTTACATTCTTTACTAACATGTCATCAAGTAAGCATTCAGTTATTTTGAATAAGAAAATCACTGTGATCATGAGAGCAAGGAGGTAGAAAATTCTTGCCCAAGGATACGACGAGGCGGGTATTTCTTTCTTCCACACACTATAATGTACTGGGGTGTGCATTTGACCAACGCGGTGCAGGTTAACAGAAAAATACTTGCTAATTACCTTAAAACGGCTACACACCGCTGTGGTGTCCAGGAAAAAATGTACGCCCTGCGGATTCTTTCTTCAGGCGCACATCTGTGGTCTTTTGTAGCAGCACGCACTGGTTTTATTGACTTTGGAAATCTTGCAGAACCTGCACGGATCGCAAGCCGCGACCGTCTCACATTTCGTATTAACCCAGCGTAAGAGAGTATCAGCTGCGTACATTGCCCATTTGATTTTCAATGCTGAAAAATAAGGTTATCATTGATTAAAAAGTGAATTTCTGACATTTTAGAGAAATTAGCCGAGCCGCATCCCAAATGCAATTAGCAGTTGATGATTAATTATGGTATTCAGGAACTGAGTGTACTGATTACTGTGCCCATCACAACAGAAAGAAACAAACATATGCATGTCATTGTTTTAAAAGATTTCAGCAGGAACTGAGCAAATCCTAACAATAGCACAGACACAAAAAATGTATTTGACAAGATCTGTGGTTTGTTAACAACATGAGCTGTCGGTTGGATCCTTTTAATCTTCAACATTTATTGGCAAATAGTGAACTTTTTTGTTCCCATGAAACAACCTGCTCTGCATGATTTGAATATGGATGAGGGGGAGTGTGTGCCGTCGCTATTGTTACACACATGAAAGACCTATTTTAGTAAGGCGGGAAAACACCAAAGGTGCTCGGAGACAAATGCCTCCCCACCAATGCAAAAAGAGACCAATCTATCAGTGTAATTACATATCATGTCTGTAAATGCTCACCCCGTCCAAACTGTTGACATTAATTAGACAAAGTGTGCCAGAATGTCCGTACGTCAGAAGATAGAATGCGTTTTGAGCACAGTTTATCTCGCCTTTGTAGTTTGTGAGCTTTTAAATGACCGCTGGGAATCGCTGCCTGATTCTGTGAAATGTACCCAGCTTTGATCTAGATCTGAGGCTAACAAAACTTGGGGAGGAAAACCAAGCAACATCAGACATCACAGAAACGTGTGTCAGGAAGATGTGCGTGTGGCAACTATTGTTACCAAAGTATGCGCACAAAAAACAGACTTGAAGTGAACTGCATAACTTCTCTGGTGGAAGGGTTGGCCACCTGCTGGTCTCCATGGATGTTCTGCTTTAAGAATGTTCCACAGTATGGCATTCATTCAACTTACCTACTGTATCTTGCAGATGTTCAATGGCAGGTGTTTTATTGCCAAACATCACCATGAAAAACATGCATTCTTACCGGGAATGGGTCCGCCGCGCCACAGATCGGACCGGTAATTTGGGCTGGTGGTGTCGCCCAGTGGCGCAGTCTATGTCATACGGAGGCACATGGTGTATAACCACTTGAAGGCCGGCTGGTTTTTGCGTATACTCACTACAAACAGATCACTGAAGTGTAACGGTCATTACTTTCTCTGCGGTTAGAGACCTGCACAAATTCTATGCCAATCCCTCTTTCCCCGCTGTCACTTCTACGAGCGCTCATTCGAGGCTTCACCCACTGCATCTCTGCTTAAAAAAAAGACATATTTTGCTTTTGTCTGCTATTATTTATGACACCCGTGAATCATTATTTTATATATTGGACATTTTGAATTGCAGTCCGCTGACTTCTGGGTTGAAAATAGCTGCGTTTTATTTTCAGCTGCTCCTTTTCAGTACGTCACTGGATCATGCTGACATCCCCGACTATGGACAGCTATATATATTTATATACCTTATTTCTTTTAGTCAGACAACATTTATGAGTGACGTGTACTGTATTTATCTTCTTATTTTTTTAATTAGCTCAAAAATGTCTACAGGGCCTAGCTGAATCCTATGCGTATCACATATTAAGAAATTAAGAATATATTGTAATTGAAAATAGAAAAATAGAATTGGAGAACAAAGTAAGTGCAGAGCAGTGGGCGAGAGAAAGGGGTCTGGTTGGTCAGAATGTTGCTGTCCATAATCAGCCGTCTGCAGGTGACATAAATATCTGTAGGGACATGTCGAGCCCTGTCTTACGTAAAGTTGAACCTACGAATTGAATCTTAGGACATTCCTTTCCATAGTAACAATAGTCTGCATGAAATTGGGCGGTTCAGCTCGAAGAATTTGCCTCAATGCTGGACACGAGCATCAGTTGATTTATGGTGGTCTTCCCTTGCAAAACTCGTGGTGCATAAACAGCTGTGGAGAATGCTGATCAATGGAAATCAGTGTGAGAATGGCCACAGTGACCTTTGGAAAACTCTTGAGCGGGAAAGTGGAAGAAGATTTTTTTTTTCCTTCATCCTCCACACTTTCCAAAGCGTTTACAAAAGCCGTACGCAGCACAAACGCGCCCGCCGCTCTGTCCTCGCAGTCACCGAATAATAGCTTTCAGTCGCACATCTTGTGGACTGTGTGAAGCTTTTGCCTCTGAAGCGTTGTGACACAGGGCAGTGACATTTTCAAAACAGTGCGTTGGATCGGTACATGTGCTCTGAAGACAGTGTGCCGAGGTCCGACGGTGCCACGTGTCATCTACGAGTGCTAACCCTGGCGTTCACCTCCCAGCACTTAACGCTAGCGCTGAAAGGTGCGCAGCGAGGGGAGGGCAGCTGCATGAGTCACAAGTGTTAAGGGAACTATACTATGCACTGGCCAGGGATTTTAAACAGCTTTCGGACACATTTCACTTTGTAACTGAAAGAAGACGTGAGCCATATTGACTTCGCTGAGTTTATTACTTCTTAATCATGACTGCGAGAGCGGTTAGTGCTCTTGCCTCCCAATGAGGTAATCATGGGTTCGATACCTGAGCCAGACACATGACCTCTCTGGGTGGAGTCTGCGTGTCCTTCCCGCGCTACCGTGGGTTGTCTCCGGGTACTCCAGCTTCGTCCCACCATCCATGCGTTAGTAATGTGTTTCTACCATGAATTGCGCATGTGAGGCACTTTGGGCAGCTGGTGTTTTTGGAAATGTACGATAGAAATAAAGTTGACATTGACATTGAGGTAAATTGGGAAATGAAATGTGCCCCTAGTGACTGAATGTGAGAGCGAATGGTTGTCTGTGTGTCTAAGGCTACGTTCACACTGCAGGGTATGATGCCCAATTTGTATTTTTTGTTTAAATCCGATTTTTTTTATGTGGTCGTTTACATTGCAAAACAAGCAACTACCGTTTGTGTCTGGTGTGGAGAGAATGCAGCTTGATGTGGCCCGCATGCACACAAAACAACACAACGTCACATGTAGCGCACTGTGTTTACGGAAGCGAAAAAGGCAGGTTACCCGGCCGCGTCATGCCGCATCTGCTCCTTTTATTGATGTCCTTATTTTTTAAACATTTTGCATAAAGGCTTTTTATTTCCGCTGTCATTGCAGCCAGGAACGCTAAATTCCTTGCTCGGCCAACTCCTTCGTAATCTCCTCAAATACCGCCCGATTACGGTATGAACCCTCTATTTTGGCCTGAATGGATTTGTCACCCTGTGTATTGATTAGTTCACAAACTTCTGCCTTCTTTCACTGACAGTTTTTGGCTCCTTCGTCTGAAAGTTCTCTCCACTTTGACTCAGATTTGTCACTTTTATCCCGGAAATGTTGCCTATTGATGGCATCGCATTCGAAAAGTACGCATACATATCTGATTTATTTCCACATACGAAAGTGGCCTGGGTCGGATTTGAAAAAATCGGATGTGTGCTGTTCAGACTGCCCTGAAGAAAACTGATACGGGTCACATATGGGGGGAAAAATCCAATTTGACCTGCAGTGTGAACGTAGCCTATGTTTCTGTGTTAACCCATGCGACGAGCTGGCCACTGTCCAGGGTGTACCCTGCCTAAGGCCCGAAGTCACTGGGATAGGCCCCAGTCACTCACAACCCCGAACAAGAACAAGCGCTAGAAAATGTATTAATGAATGCATACAGGGGATTCCTCATTTTACTTCATATTTATCCATGCTCAGGGAAGATTTAAATTGTATCTCTTCAGTCTGTCGTCTTAAATGTGTGGCGGTAATTATTAGGCAGCTGTGGCTAAGATCTTTATTCGAATTCAATACAATAATCAGTTGTCATGTTCAGCATCTGTTTCATTTGGTGGAGTGTTGGATGAATAGATTTACTCAAAGTGTTCGCTAGGTTAGAATTTAGGGTGATACATATAAATCACACTGCCAACCCTGAAGGAAACACAATTACTCAATAAAGTTTATTCTGCAATAGCTAAAACGTTAACACTCCAAATCTGAGCTGAATTCTTATTTAAACGCATCTCCAGGGCCTTGCATTGACTTAACATAACAAAATACTTTCCCTGCACTGGATTCTGTAAATATCGTCATGATAGTGAAGTGCAAACTGTGTCAGAACATTCTACAGTATGTTGTCCTCCATAATTCATAATGACAGGTCTGCCACCTCCTATAAGCTCCAGCCTCGCTCCAGCCTCACTCCAGCCTCGCTCCTGCCTGTCCTGGGCCCTGGACAGTATAACCAGAATTAGAGATAACTAATGCCCTGGAGGGAGCTCACACACCTGTAGCCCAGGACTGAGCAGGTGTCGAGTGGGGTTTAAGGAGCCAAAAGTGCCCATTTGCCCGCAGTTCAGATTGACTCACTGAGTGGGGCAGTATAATTCTCGCTTCAGGCACCTCTTGTGGGCGGCTGCTTCCAAGAGCTTAGCTTCAAGATGCACTGCCTGTCTATCCAAGTGGGATGCATGTCTCCTCCAGGCCTGGTTCCATTGTAAAGCTGGTCTTTTCCTGAAATGGCTGCCATTGTATGTCTGTCACTTTTGGTTTGTAGAATTTTACACAGTGAATTGAATGCAATGTAAAGCTTTAATGTTTTTCAGTGAGAACTTAATCTATTTAAATAATTAAGTTTTCTTTATTGGACTAAACTTGTAAAAAAACAACATCCAGCATAATTAAGGAAATGATTTGGAAACTCAAATGGAGCTATTCCGTCCGTACAGCCGCTTTTTTCACCCATAACCTGGTAACAACTCAAAAGCATGTTCTACATCAAAACCCTTGCGTCTCCAAAGAGAGAACGGAACACACAGGGTTAGCACACTCTTTAAACAACAAACTAAACCACTGCAGTTGCTACGTGTGATTCACTGCAAGCTTTTCCTTCATTTGCCGAATTCCTGTGAATCTTGTAAAATCCGCTTCTCTATTATTGACCAATGGCTTTTTCAACGACTGTTTCATTGTTTGAACATTCTGCTGGTAAAATCAAACATTTTGCGCAGCACTGTGAGGCAATTACTGTTGTGATTTTGGGTTGTACTTAATTGAATTGAATTATTTTGCTGCTGCTAAGGTCTGGGAGACAGCACATTGGTCGGCTGATCGGAACCATAAAGGGTGTCAAAACATTCTCCTAACTTCAAACGGTTATTTTGCACAATGTATCTCAAATGCGGAAGACATTTCCTCTGAATATGCTTGTAACATTCACAACAAATTATACAACTTATTTTACTTGCTCAGTGAAGCGAAAAACTGGCTCCGTTTCTCAATGCTCTGTTATTTTTTCTCCCCTTTTTTATTTGTAAGCCGCCGTGTGTGTTAAGACGCGTATGGCTCATGCATTTCTCCGATTGGCTCATTCCAGTATCTTGGCTGGAAGTGCCTCGCTGGAGGATTAGCCGATTAGTTTGATAGGAGACACTGGAGAATACATAAGGAGAACATGCAAACACTACGTGGGGATTCAACAACATCGCCACTCTTCTAGCTTTGAGAAGTGGGGGTCCGTAAGCTGTGGATCTACATGTGAAGCCCCGGAGACAAGCACAGCACATTTCAAACCAAGTGGCTGCGTCATCTACAGGCACTTTGATTTATCTAAAGATCAAGACACTTGACGACGACACAGCGGTGACATATGAACACTGCGCGAGGAATATTTCACCCGGATCTCCGCTTGATAATGAATGGAAGTGATCTGGCGGGGCATTGTGCATTCTCACCTGGACCGCGCACGCTGTCAGACATGCCTGCTCTCCGGATGACATGGCGTGCCCGGCGGCAAAGAGATGAAATGACCTTAAATGAAAAAAAGAAAAATAGGCAGACGGAACGTGCGCGGTCGGAACAGGGCGTCTCGGCGCTGTGATGGAGGTGAGCAGAGGTCTTGATAAAACTCACGGTGAGAAGGAGCTGATATGATAAGTTTCCCAATTACACCGAGCAGTTTAGAAGTCTGCCGTTAGAATCAAAACAGAAGAATGTTGGTGGATTTTGGCGCATCATTATATTATGTTCAAATGTGACAATCACTGGAAATGTTTTTGACGTTATTCAAGCTGTCAATCGACATCTACTTTATTTCATTTGGGAGGTTCTTCAGTAACGCTGGGGAAGCAGTTGGTCAAGCAAATTTGTGGGGGAAAATCTCGTCCAAAAAGAGGGAAAAATGGCAAACTGAGGGCAAAAACACCCCCACACAATCTGTGAATTGGACTTTAGATATAAATAATGACTTACCAATTCAAAGAGGTATATCAACCACTCATTTCAGAGGCCAAAATGCCCCCTTCTGGTATAAATCAGCATGTTGTATTCCGTGAAGCTCCTCTGTGTTTCTGAAGTCCACAAAGTTCCCTAGACAGGGCTGGGCATCATCAAAACATCATGTTTATAACTTTTTTTTTCTTTTTCTCAAATTCCCTCAAATCATTTTCTGATTCAATTTTATTTTAACTTTTTTAAAAAACACGTACACTTGTTGTAATTTCACAAACATAAACAAATCAGACTTCTAACAATTGTCATTTAACATAAAAAAAAATGGTCAAATGTCTCCTTCCTAAATTCTTCCCCTCTCATTTTACAGAGGATTGTTCACACATTTGATTAGAAAGACTGAACAATGACGATTAGAAATGACACAATCTCATTTTAATAAAATTTAATTAATCGCACAGTCCTGCTAGTTTGAATCACGTCTGCTCAAATTGCCACTACCCAGTTCCCAATACCTATGATTGTGCTGCTCATGGTTAAGTGGACAGCACATATGCCTGCAGAGAGCCTGACTCTTGACAATTTGCTAAATGTTATTCCACAGTCTCATCCTCATTTCCTGTCAAATGAACCTACGGGCCACAAAAATCACACGATTGTAGGTCTTTTCGTTGCAACAGCGAATGCAACAAATGCTACATGGATCTGCGGTATTTGCACATGACACACGCATCGTTTTGATTTATTAGGAAGGTAAAGACATAACATTTACGGCATTATATATAACATTATCATAATCCTCTTTTTGAAAACAGCCTCTTTTACCAAAGATCAAAATATAAGCTGCTTTAGAGGTCACTGACCCTTACTAACCTGACGTGTACGCTCCAACCCTCTGGATATGTGTCCCAAACAAACAGCTGTATCTCTGAATGAATCATTTTGTTGCTTTTAGCCTTTAAACATGCTCTTGAGAACCTTTAGTTTGGCATCTCATGTTTCTTTGTAAAAAACAAAATTACATTTGCATCTCTGCTGTTTCCAAATAAGACTAAATGAGTTTTGGACCCATCTACTGGCGGTAGAAGGAATTACAACGGGTTCATAAAAATAACACCTGGAAAGTTGTCATGGAAATGCAAGGAGGCATGCAGTTGTACTGATCATTATTAGACGAGAGAAGGACTTTCTAAACAGGATTCATCAAACTTGCGTGAATGAAGCTAAATGCAACTCCAGGTATGTTTTTGATGAAGGAACAATTTTAGAACATGGTTAAAAGCTCAAAAAAGTCTAATTAGCATAATATGTATACGTCCCTTTTAAGCCATGGGCACTTCCTGTACTAATCCTTGTCCTTTTCACCTTGAGTTTACTAAAGAAAAGACCAGTGCTGTTTGTAAGTCCCTCAACTACTATTCATTCTGCCACTGGGTAATAAATTGAAACTCAAGAGGGGGTTTTGTGGTGTTATGGGCTGAGAAAGAGTGTGTCGTATAAGGGCTTAGCTCTGTTGGTGTCATCTGGGAAAGGACAAATATAAAGGGAAATTGCCTGCTGTACTTGAATAATAAAACCAAAAGCTTCTGTACTTGAGTGTCTGTGTTTGTGTGTGTGAGTGTGTGCGTGTGATTTTTTTTTATAATCTGATGATAATTTGATGGAAAGCTACTTGTATCATATTTCCTCCAAGGAGTGATAGAATCATGCAGTGGCAGTGACTTGGAGCTCTTAAATCTCTTGAGTTGTGTCGGGTCAATTTAAAACAACAGAACAGCCTTCCGTACATAATGACGTGCCCCCGAGTCCCACGTCAAATGCAGAGGATAAATGGTTTTACGGGAACAATAAACCCTAACCTTGTCACATTAGTTATGCATAGACCATGGTTAATGTGGTTCCATTTGGAGGGTCTCCATGTGTACAAGCTACCTCTGAACTTTAGCACCGCATTATTCATTGCCACCATGCAAGGTGGGTAAAGTGATCATCAACAGAATTGGCAAACGGGAGCTCTAACCACTGTGTCAGTTTAAGACCCGGGTCTAGACCAAACTGACTGAGGGTGCGTCAGAGTTTCAAAGGGGTGCAAAGGTGATACTCTTCCATTAAGTGTCATTATTTAACGCACCTGAAATGAGGGTGCAAACACTGTTAAATGAAGTTGCAATGCACCCTTTTGCCTGGTCACTTTAAAATGTTGTATTGTTATTGTAATATCACATTACAATTAATTACTTCAAAATAAAGATGTGATGAAGTAGCTTTGTCAGCCATCGCAGGGAGGCCAGGGCCCCAATGCGCACATGCACGCAAACACACACACACACACACACACCTGTACCGGCGTTTCTCTTACCTGCCCAATAGCCATTCCTTGTCCCCTCCAAAGCCATCTAACAGTCACAGTCTTTCTCAAATTCATAAACTTGCCATCATCCTTTCCATGTTTCGGTCGGCCAACCCGAACTCCGCGGACTTCCGCATTATATTGCGTCAACGTTGGGCGCACGTTTGTGACGTCACAAGTGATGCCATGTAACTCGCCGTTTTTGGTTAGTTGGTTAATTAATTAGTTTTCCCTTTTTGCTTTGAACAACTACACATTTAAGGAGTTTTGTGTACAAATCTATTAATTAATGAATTGTATTATTCATGAAAGTGTAATGTTTCTATTTGAAGAGAAATTTAGATTTTTCCTGTTAATTAATTTGGGGGAGGAGCCTCCTTCTATAAAAAGGAGCCTTCTAACGCCACAAAGGTGTGTGTGTGTTCCAGGAGGGAGCTGTGTGCACTGCAGGCACCAGCTCCAGAGCCAACCCAACAAGGTCCGACTATCTGTTGTACTGCTGCACCGATCTGTAAAAATCGATTGTTTCTCTTCTGCCGTTTTGTATCTTTCACGAACACTATTCCTGACTCTGCCATATCATTTTGTGGTCAAAAAACAAACCCACTACAAAAGTCTACATCCAATCAAAAGTAGAACAATTTAGAAAATGATTGTCTTTAATTCAAATGTTTTGCACTTATTTTAAAAGTTAGTGTTTTTATGGATTTCCACAAGGGTTAGTTTTAGGTCCTCCACTGTATGGATTGCAAATAGTTAACAAGGTTTGTTGATTTTAAAGAAGACATGTGCTTTTTTCTGCTATATACTAAAATGGATGCCGATTTCTGCCTGTCCCTTTTCAGTACTTCACTGTAAACATGATCACAACAAAGCTTTTTACATGCTGACAGCCCTGCCTTTGAATAGCTGCAGGTCATGAGAGTGAGCAGTGGAAAGTGTTTGTTTGTTTTTTTTCATTTGTAACAGAATGGCTTAGCAATGCTGCTGAATCCTACATCTATCACCAATTAAGATAAACAAATAAATCTGCGAACGAAGCAGTGGGAGCAATACAACTTTGAGTGTGTAAATGAAAAGAAAAACACAATTATAACGTGAATAAAAGCTTTTAAAAGTCTATTTAAGAATTTATTTTGAAGAGTTTAATTTTAATTAATAAATGAACTTGGTAACACTTTTTAGACCCACAAACAGTGCCTATTGCCACATTAAAATAAGAGTCAGTATACAGTATGCATACAGAATTAGTGTCTCACCTAACAGCCCTCATTTTTATTCCTCTCACCTACCTCAGTGTGAAGTCTGGTCTCTAGGTTATCAATAATTACAGTCTGTCGTCCTGCATAGTGTAAGACAATATGGTGCCATCTCTCACCGCCATCTCTGCCAACTCCTCTGTCCTCCACTGTGCCCTTGGATCCTGCTGACTTCCACCTCCACACATACTGGAACATGTCTGTCTCTCATGCTGACATATGACACCGCAGGCAGGGTGTCCGTGTGGCCTGCCCCTCACCTGTTCTTGCTCCGTGTTAATGAAAGTCGCTAACAGCCGTGCCTGTTCTCCTCATTGTCCCAGATGTGCCCTCCTCGCAGATTCATGGAGCAGACGTATTCTTTGTTTCTGTCTGAGTGCTTTTAGAGAGACACTTGGATATGGGCTGCTAAAGGCACAGTCCAAGCCATCACAGCGTTCACACTTTGCTGCCTCCACACAGTCAGCAGTGCCATTTAGGGCCAAGTTAGTACCTGTGCATAGTGGCTGCAGCAAAGACTTGATGGAGTACTTTAATATTATGTTTTGAGTATAAAAAAGTGATAATACAAGAATCTACAAGCTGTGCGGATTTTTTATATATTTATTTCCAACCTGTGGGGGAAAGTGGAGTGTTCAAGTTTATCCACTAACCCAAACGTTGGCGGTGGCGCATACTTGAGCAGGACACTTCACATGGCTTTCCCAATTGCTGTGCATATTCTTGTCTGTGAATGCGCGTGGTTGTAAATGGGTGGGCAAATTCGAAATAATAAAAAAAAACTTTATTGAGCAAATTTCACAAATGTAATGTGTAATGTGCTTCGGCCTCAAAGTAGGTTTGAATAAAAAAAATACACTTACACCACCAGACAAGTTACATAGTCCACTTTTTGAAATGTCGAAACCCACAAAAATCATGTTAGTCATACTTTACTCACAAATTGAAACTAAACTGTTAGTAAACCATAGCCAATCATTACTTACCCATCAGACAAACAGCAGCAGAGGCATTCAGCTGAGCATCCTGGGCCACACCTGTTGACTGAGCTCCAAACCCTCTGAAACCTGCCAAGTCCCCAGGAAACATCTGGCTCTCTGGCTCTTAACTTTCTCCTGTGTTCAGCAGACACTCACACAGTTTGGCTCGCCACCATCTCGCACTGGGCAAGGAGCCTGCAATCAGACTGTGAGCGGCAGTGCCCACCCACACAATAATGCTATGTGGGGGTCACGCTGCAGCTGCAAACAAAGAGACATAGTACAGGATGACCCGAGCAGAGACAGGATACACAACATATTAATATTATACTGTATTACAATGACAAATTATGTAATCATGCTGTGGTTGACCGATCATGTATATAAACCAGTTGTAGGCCAAATACATTCTCTTGCATTTTTAGCATGTCTTTATGCAAAACCATGTCCTCTGTTTCTGAGGCCTCATGTACAGCATAGAAAAGTGCTGTTTATGAAATATGCACCACAGTCTTAATATCAGAGCTATTAATCAAAATGCACGCTGCCCTGAATACACGATTTGTATGACTTTGTCATATGCTGATGTGGCACTAAAGTTCAACTTTAGATGAAAACCCTTTCAAGCTTTTCTCCAGTGACTTCATCATGAGCTGTGTTCATTTCCCTGCCACAGGGAAGAGTGAAAGCACAGACACACACAGTCCCTGTGGACTTGAACACCACCAGCAGGGCACTTATTACAAATCACCTCATACACTCTTAAATTAGTCTCGGGTGAACACAACTTTCCCCTTACCCGATCTTTTTGGACACAGTCTCTAATGTGTATGTTCCTCAAATACCATACTGTACCTCTCAGTGAGGTTGGGTCAAATCTGTGGGAGCCAACCCAGTGTGTCTGGAGTTTGCGTGTTCCTTTGCTCACAGTGTTGTGAATGCTTCCTCTTGCCGCCCAAAAACATGTATGAGCTACAATAAATAAAGTTATTAGATGCAGATTATTCTATACGAAATTCTGCACTTCAGATTTGTGTGTCCAGAGCACAAATTAAACTCCACTGATTATCAAACAAAACCCTAAAGGACAAATATATACATGTGCGCAGTCATTTTTCTGCTGTTATTAGAATTTACAACTATGTATAGCATTCATACTTAACATTATTTTATAGCATGATTAGCATATTGGTGGCAAAGGTGAGTGGACTTTGAACATGTCTCCTTTTTGAGCTTTCAAAATGGAAACAGACTAAATAAACAAAATTTTTTAAAACATGTTCAAATTACACAAAGTTAAACTCCAAGCACAGGTTTGGTGTGAAAACAGTTTTTAAAAAGGGAGTTTGCCATAATATAGGACCTTCTAAGAGATACTGCCCATGAATCAGAGGTGGCCCTGTTATCAGAGTTAATGGTCCTTGTCTCTCCTCGCTCCTGTCTCTTCCATCGTCCCACTCACCGGACACACTCTGCAGCCCCTGCTCCATTCATTTCATGCCCTTCACTCTTTCGAGCCACAAATCTCCTGCACTCATTTTCAGCCCTGTTCTTGTTTACACTATCTAGATCTGCTGGTTTGATGTACAGGGGTCCACTGGTGCATTTTTCTGATTCCATGGCAATACTGAACGTCTTTTTGTGAAAGGCTGACATCGGCTGTATGATTCACCTTTTTAAATTGTAAGAAAGAAAGAAAGAAAGATTAAACAATACAACTCAGGTATGATTTAGATTTTATTTATCAAGAAAACATTTGGTATTATTTGGTGACATCATTAGTGACGTTGCAGACCTCTGTCTCTGGACCTTTTGCTCAGAGGATGGACATGCATCCCGACTAAAAGAATTGTGCCAAATCGCTCTTAGGCAAACTCATCTGGTTGACCAAGACCAGTTAAAACGTCGCGAGCAACTGTTTAATGTGAGCACAATAATTGACAGTGAATGACCTTTGAGAGAACACTTTCACTGGAGTACTTTTACGTAAAAACACATCTTCAGTAATCCTCTGGTTGACGTTAGAGTTTGGTGTAATCATCATTTTTTGCCTTTTCAGTGCCTTATTTCTATCTCTTCATTTCTCATCGCTCTCTCTCTCTCCCTCTCTCCTCCATCTGTTCTTCTCCCGCTCTCTCCATTTTTATTGCTTCCTCCCTTCGTCCCTCCGCAGCCCTCAATCTGTTTACCCGTCCTCTTTTGGTGCCAAATCCCCCAATGTACTTTATTGGCGGGTGGTGCAATTCATCGCCAACACATTTCTCACAGAAGAGGTGTTGCTCACGTTCAAATATAATATAGAAGCCGTCATGCGGAATCATCACACAGCATAAATATTTATTGTCTATTCTTCATTGCTGCTGACGCCATCTTCATCTGTTCCTCTTCAGATCTCCGTTCCCTCATTGCCTCATGGTTTTCCTCCATAAATTCTCATTGCGATCGGTGCCAGCGTTGAGGCTAGGCTAGTGTTCACCTTGTGAGTAAAAAAGCTCCTTGTTTATCAAAGAGAAATTCTTCTGACGAATTGATCCGCCATATCAAAGACCTCACCTCCTAATGAAAAAGAAAATCCATTCCGTGGCGCAAGCCAGAGAAAACAACCACAGCATTCATTTGGTTTCACAGGAGTTTGTCATAAAAACATTCTACAAATTCTTTCGAAAGTTCTTGGAGATTCAATGAAAATAACCCGTAAATACATACATACAGATATTACATTTCACCCTCATAATATTTGTATTATATTTGTATATGTATTGTATTATGTAAGGCCATTTATACCATTGGATGAAATAATTGGAAGTCTATCCGAGAAACAGTCCTGGTATATGGTAACTGGAAGAATTTGCCTGGCCAGTCACGACTACATGCTTTTCCAATTTACTATATCTCCAAGAGTTCAGATGGACATGACTGACAGTAGAAATTACTGTCAGTCATATCTAAATTACAATTAGAGAAACTCACAGTGTGTTCATGTCAAAACAAACATGGCAGCTAGCGAGAAAAAATAATAGTAGTAATAACAGACTACTGCAGAACATTGCAGTTTGATCACTGTTTCTAAATCCTTGAGCATACACGCAACTCTTTCATTTGCTCTAAATGCGAAATAACCACTGAAATAAACAACCCTGATTGCACAGCTTGGTTTGAGTTTGGCTTGAGACCGAGAGAAAGGGGGAGGAGATCAGATTGCAAACCCCCGTGTGTGTGTGTGTGTGTGTGTGTGTATAATATACAGACTGGATGCCAGGCAATGGTAGAATAACTCATAGCTGTGCAATCTGAGAGCTCTACACTGTATTAACTATTACACTTTATTTACTGGGATACTCAGACTGCTCCACAGCTCATATTAATAAAAACAAATCATAATAATAATCTAGAAATATTAACAATTAAAAATTAAAATGGTCCTTGTGATGTAACTCCATACCTGAAGTTGTATTTGGTTTAATTTTGTTTACGTTTTAGTATTTTTATTTACCACATGTTATGATCGACTGAGGCTGGAGGTAATGTCTCTACATATAATCTATTCTACCGGTAATTTCGACTAAGTGAAATACCAAGACAACGGTGTACAAAGAAGCATAAACCCCCCCAAAAAATGCATGTTATAGGCCCTTTAAACCCGGACCACAGTTACAGTATGAATGCACCAAATACCAATAGATTCATCCACCTAATGTGATATTTAACGTCTAGCTTTAATTATCTCCTCCTTTTTTCTTCGTCTATGGCCTTTAAGGGATGGCCCTGTGTTGCTGAGTGTCTCAATGAAGACACAAATTACATCCACAAACAATGGGCCCAAACTGTTCTTCTTGATTACCATTTGTGCCTACTCGCTTTAAATTTTTTTTGCTGGGAAATTGAAAAACACTTCACTGATCAGCCTCAGACAAAACCAAAATTTGTAAGGGAGAAAATTTGCTCATTACGCCAATAAAAGAGGCAAACAATGCAACCTGAACAATTAGTTTCAAGGCCTGGCAGAAATGGGCTTTGAGCAGTGCAAGACTAATTAACATGCTTAGACGCTATCTGACCAGGCTGCATTAATGGTAATGGGCCGATCATTTTTTTCTATTAAGATTGAATGGATTTGGTTCATAGATTATAATACTTTCAGATTGGAGGTTTGCTACTACAGGTTTGGTGAAGCAGATTGTTCTTTTCTGATTACATTTCTAGACAGTGAAAACATTTTTTTATTGCACATTTGGTTGGATGTGATTTAAAAGATACATATTGTGTACTATTTGTATTGTTACTGGCGTTTACACATGCTCTTGACTACCTTTTGGTTTGGTATCTTATAACAGTCAGCCGTTTCCTCATTAGTATTTGGTGTTATCATGCCATCTACCGGCAGCAGAAGGAATTACCATGGGGAAGTTAAAAAAAGAGAATGTAATATAAGAACGCAGTTGTAATTACTGTAATTTACAGCAGAAATTTGTCTGACAATGTCTTTTGGACATAAAAACAAGAGTATTTTCTGAAGCTCAAAAGGAGACAACCTCAAATTGATGAAACGAGTGAATCAAGATAAATACAACTCTAAGTATGTTTTTGACGAGGGAATAATGTTATAAAATAGTTAAAAGCTCTAAAAACAAGGCCACCTTAGAACTACAGAATTCCAATAAACAGTTCAGTTCAGTGCATGGAAGAATTGTTTAATATATTGTCACTATTTACACCATTGGCACAATAAATTCAATTTATTGTTGTAACGTCCAAAACCACAACTGCAGTTGCCTCGAGGGGCGACTGTGAAAAACAGATTAAACAATGTTCATAAGGACTTGGCAATATCCCAGCATCCCGTGTCCTTAAACAGATGTTCCAAGCTCCCCTGTCTGTAGACCCTCCTTCTCGGCCAGGAAAAACTACCAAACCTCTTTGGGAAAAAGTAGAAACATGAAACCTCGTTCCACAGTGAAGGAGAGATCCGACTCCCTCGGAAGTGCTTCAATTTGCAGATAAAGAGAGGAGCTGGGACCACTCAGTATGCACAATATGACATATATAAGTTCTCATAATGTCCATGGTTATAATGTGTGCGTTAAGCTGAAAGTACTGGGAAAGTTAAAAAGTCTGTGAAGCTATGAAACATTTTCTCAGAAAGTTGCCAGAGACAGAGCTCAAATTTAAATATGACCTTTTGTCATAATTGTCTGTACAACACCACACTAGGTTTATTGCATCTGGAAAATTAGCGATCATAAGATTTATTTATCTGTTGAAGAGTTGTAGAGACCAGTCTTCAGACTAGAAGATGATAATACAATATCCTGTGTATGTGTTGAAGACTGTGAAGACGATCACCAGGAATGCCTTCTCAGCAGGAGGTCTACCACCACAAAGATCATAGAAGCGCTGTGCACATTATTACGAGCCCAGCCACACCCAGCATTGAGTGTTCACACTTGTAGCCTCCAGGCAAACCCAGATGTAGGTACAGTTTTCTATCTTATACAGAATCTTTTCCTCAGATGCCTGGAAAGTGTTGTGAAAGAAATCAATTCAGCGGACACATGTCTATGGGCCGATATCTGTGCCACGAGAAACTGAAATTGAATATTGAATCATTGAAAGTGAAATTCCAAAACCGAAACTGAATTTAGTAAATCGAATTAATTATAGGTTAAAAAAATAGAATATTGAAAGGATGAATTGAAATCATGTTTGCTAATGCTTTCCTTCACTTGTACAATTCCGTTCATTTTCAGTTCTACAATGCATTTCAAACTATTTCACTTCAAATACAATTTCACTTACTATTCAGTCTCAATTCAATTTCAGTTTCTCGTGGCTAAGATATCACAGCGCATACATTCCATCCATTGATATTGTTAACGGCATAATGCGTAATGAACGAGATGGAGTGTGGTGGTGGAGCAGGTCTGTGAAGGCTGATGAGGAGGACTTTGAACTGGATGTGCTTAGGGATGGGGAGCCAATGGAGGTCCTGATGGACAGGAGGTGACTGTATGTTTGTGAGGCGGGCAGCAGAGTTTTGAATGTATAGTAGTTTATTGGAGAATCCTACTGCAGTGGTCGATTCAGCAGCAGAGACAGTGAGAGATGTATGGAGTCGGGCAATGTTGTTGAGATGAAAAAAGGCAGTCATTATTTGTCAGGTTATTTGTTTGACCTTTGATTCAGGAGAGATCGGGGTCAAGGAGGATGCCAAGGGTACGGATGAGGGACTTAAAAACAGCACAGAAGATTGTGGTGCACTACCTATGATGTCCCAAATGAGGGTTTCGTACGGCTCAGAAAAGGAGCAGAGAAGACAAACTCATAAATTGGATAAAAGTCTATTTGGTGTTCCAAAATATGACGTTAAACTTATTTATCTCTATGAAAAAAAGTAGGTGAGCTTTAGGATCTGTGGAGTGGCGAACCCGCTAACAGTAGATTCATGTATTTCAAGGTATTTTTGAGCAATAAAAGCAACCGTAATTGGATAAATGCAAGATAAATAAGCATTGGATGCAATAACATTTTGGTTGTATGGGATATACAAAGACTTCAACAGTCAGCGAATGACTGGTGCCATTTTTGTAACACTAAATTGTGGGGGAAAGGCGTCCTAAAAAGCACAGCACTGGTGTTTGAACCAAATCGATTACTTACCACTTGAATGTCGAGTGTCCTTCATCCACAATGACTCCAAGTACATTTTCCTGATACACTTTAGACCCAAGCATGTTCCTCCACTTCATATTAAGTAACCAAGTCTGAGGTAGATATTTACCACTGAGGACTTGGCTATCCTCACTGAGCTTCACAGCAGAAATTCTGAACTTTACTTGGTCATCCATGAGAGCCACCAGTAGAGACACAACAATATCAACAGGATTCTCCACTGAAGTTCTTTAACCATGAGGGGAGAAAGTTGATGAATCAAACTCTTGCTAAATCTACTGGAGCACAAACGGACAAAAATGCACAAAAGCGATTCCCGCTGCTCTTGTTTTAAGCAAGAAATAGGCTGTATTTAAGCTAAAACCACATCAATTCCTGCTGCAACACATACTTTCCCCAGCGTTGCCATCTCTGTTTTGGTTGTTTCATGCTCACCTTTCCGTCGTCATCCATGACAACCCGCCTCGATCTACTCTGCGGCCCGTTAAACCACTGGTGCGAATTAAAGACCAATCAGTGCGAGCCTAACATGATGGATTCTCAAGAGTTTGTGAACTTACAAAAATCGTGAGCATGAATCTTGCTGGCAAGGTTAGTATTTCCTACCTTCAGTTCTTGTAATTGCCACCACATCATAACTCTTCCAATGCGGTCTGTGATGTTGTCTCTACCTGCCACGATTTAAGAGAAAACTTGTATCCGTGCAATAAGCCATTTATCTCTCTGGGTTGAATAATCAGAAAACAACCTTGGCCTGGCATCACCTTTTTCATAGTGACCACTGTATCAAAGCAGGTATCTTGCCAATGTCTGTGTCCGATAATAGAGTGGCCTGAGTGCGCCGCTTCAAATAGGCCCTGAATAGACTTGTGCAGTGAACAGTATTTTTATTGAGGGCTAAGTAAGATAAATTGCTCACACACTCAGCAGTACAATCGAGGACAGAGCAGACGGACAGGTAAATGCTGCTGACCTGCGCCAAACCCGTTCTTATCCTCTCGGTTCGCCCTCACCAATTCAAGCCAAACCAACTTTTTTTTATTCTCACGGTAACCCATCGTTTCTTTTGTACCACACAGTAATTTTGGATAATTAACACAATAGGTGAGATTTATAAAAGGTTTCAAGCACATAATAATAATGTCAGATTTGACAACTTCATAAAAAGTACAGCATTTAATAGGAGCAGGATTTAGCAAGTGTAATTAAATTCTCAGTTGCCTTCTTTTTGGTTTTGTTTAACTATAGAAGCTTTGCCCACATAAAGCAGTATGAGTGTGTTGTTCTGCTCTCTCCTCGGACCACCACAAAAATCTGACAGTGTCCAAATCCACGGAAACTATTAGCATAGGTGGTCAGTAAATGTTCTTAAGTACTGTATTAGGTACAGTTTTTGAGGATCTGTGTACTTATTCCTTTGAATCACTACATTTGAAAGACAAATATAATAATTTGTACTCCACTACATAAAAACGGCTCGAAGTACAAAGCACTTTTGTGGAGGCGTTTTCCATGTCTTTTGTTTAAATGTAAAACCTTGACTGAGGCTCACTCCAGAGACTTGGCTGTTACAGACTCTCGCACAGAGGGTTTTCCGCTGCACATGTTGTGTCTGTGATGTCACTGATCACACAATTGGTTTAGCTTTAATCCTTTTGAAAGTCATTAACAGTATTTACAGTTTTAACAAGTTTTGAGTTGGCTTATTCTTTTGTTTTGGAACAAATAAATATACATTTTATATATACATACATTTTACATGTTGCACTGAACAGGATACGACAAAAATACTATTTGCATCTTTTCTTTATTTTCTTTGTTATTTATTTATTTGTTTATTTGACAGTGATAGTACAATTAAACATTAATTAGTTTAGAAGGTTAGTAAAATAAAGTACAAAAATAAAGTAAAATAAAGTACACATAAAAAACACAGATAAGAATACATAGAAACAAGGCATATCTGTCCACTAAACATCCCAAGGCAGTTTAATGTTCACACTGTCGATTTTCTTTAAGCCAGCATTTCAGTTTTGTGGTGAAAAGTCACATGTCCGACTGTGGCTTAAGCTCCAGCAGCAAAGAGTTCCATAAGTGTGACGCTTTCACTGAGAACGCTGACACACCAAGAGCGTCCAGCACCTTCTCACTCTGCAGTTCCCACTTACTCCAGCTCTTGTCCTTTGTTATTATATTTTTGTACCCGTTAACACATTGCACCAGGAGCAAGACCAGGAATAATAAATAAAATGATCAAACATCATCAATTTATAGTTTTGAATGACGCTGAATGATGCCACTTCATTGATTTTGAACAGATTTTGTGGCCTGGCCCCAGACAATAACACAATACGATACGTCAGATAAAATCATAGCATGCATATTTGCTTGCTACAGCTTGGGTAGATATGCTTGATCGAATCACATGAAAACAGTTTAAATTTGTTTTTATGGTCTTTGTCATTTTCTTAATGTGGGGATCAAATTTGAGTTTTTGAGAATCTAAAACGACTCCGAGATACTTGAATTCGTTCACCTCCATCTCAAGTTGATCAATTTGGAAAGTTCATTTGATGTTTTTTTTCTTCAGAGAGAAACACATTGACACAGATTTAGTTCAGTGTAAAGTTAAACAGTTGTCATGGATCCACTTTGATATGTCGACTGACTGTCTGTTTAACAGTTCTGAGGCCTGTTTAGGGGTGTCTGCTACGACATAAATAATTGTGTCATCGTCATGCATTTAAGGGGATACAAATAAAAAAAATGCAATACTTAAGTGCCTAAGTACTTTACAAATAAGATGATCATTTCACTGAGCTACTTTTACTTGTTTTGGAGTATTATTGCCCGGTGTACTTTTACTCAAGTCATGATCAGCAGTACTTTAAGCATCTCTGTGTACGAGTAATTTCATAGCCTGGGTCCCAGACTGGTTCTCTCAGTCTGGTCCCCGCCTTGGTAGCCTCAAGTCAAACTCAAAGAAGTTGTGGTTGGTTTATTTCAGTGACAAATGGGAAACGGAAGAGCTTATTGGACATGTTTCATTTAAAACTTCTCACATCATTGATTAATGACATTTTGCGTGCCATTCTTTTATTAATCAGAAATCTGTGCTGTTTTTCAGTCTTCTTTTTCTTTGTAATTTTGCTAGTTTTGATACGGGCAGACCACGTGTGTCCCTCATTGGTTAGTCCAGCTGTCAATCAGGGCCATCTTAACTCTGGGAGCAAAAAACCCAACAACCAGCCCGTCCTCCTCTGTTCAACCAGACCATAGAATGAATCAAACAACCGTCTTTATAGTAGTTCTAATCACAGCAGCTAATTTGTAGCATGTGTCTTTCAAATGTGGAGAGTTCAGAGCTTCCCTTGTTGAATCTGAAGAAATCAACTCTGGTTCTCAGTCCTCCGTGTGATCTTTTGTCCTTCTCGTAAGTTTTGACACGAACGAACCAATGCGTTTCTCTGATTGTTTTAATTCGTCTGTCAATCACACCTATTGGAAATCATCGAAACGGTATATAGTTCCAAACGTATTATAAAACTGTTTGGTCTTGTAAAGTATTGGATTGTGTATTCTTGGCTGGTCAAGCAAGGAGTTCAATGGTTGACAGATAAGTAAGTCGTTTTTTTATTCATTCTTTTTTAAATTAGTTAATACCATCGAAGAAGTTTAGATCAATTTCAATCAGTGAACACGCGCTGATCTCTTTCCAACCCAGCCTTTTGTAAACAGCGGCGTGTTAAACCGACACAGCACACATCCTCTCAGCTTCTCGACAGCATGTTGCCATGACTGAACCGTGAGTGACAGCGATGCACTACCTGGGTGGAATAAAACCAGCGCGGCACAGACTTGGGCTTCCGGAAGGCGCTCTGCTCAGAGTCTGCGGCGGGATGGAGGGAGACAGAGCATCAATCACAGCTCCGCACCATGTCAGCCTTTCCTGCCTGCCTTCTGCCGTTCAGGCCCAGATCAGTGCAGGTGCCTGGAGCCCACAAATGAAACAGGCCTCCAGATAAAAGGTGAATGACAATGGGCCTATGCAATGTGTGCCGTATGATGTGATACCATACAAACATTAGGCACGCAAGGTTTGACTGATGTGACACGGTATATGCTATTATTATTGCCGGAGAATGTTTATTGCGTCAAACTGCATGGTCAAGCTTTGACACTATGCCGCAACTTCACTTCACAATATACGACTGCACATACGTAGATGACTCAAGTTTTGTCTGCTGGTGTATTTACTGACTTGTTCCGCAGCACAGTTTGGTTTTGTCCAGAGTCACATTACAAGTTGTGAGACAGAACCCATTCCGTGTGGTAACGTGAACATAATTGTATTGGTTAGCAGAGGCTAGTGCTACATGCTAGTGGTGTTTTTGCGTAGAATTTAGTAAATGAAAGAGAAATTGGGCGATGCTGTCATGTTCACTGCTGAGCTCTTCTGCGGTTACTTTGAGGAGGGCTCGCTCTGAAATAAGATTAGACACGCTTCATATAAATTGCAACTGGCTTTTGGTCGTACAAAAGTTCTAAGTTGAATCTTTTTCCATGTTTTACTCTGACATACTGTACCCACGACCCACGTTTTTGAGCCATGACGCAACATTTCCCCCACGATCAGAAATCCCTCAATTCAGACAGCCAAAAGATAAGACATACATATGTATAAAATGCATATTTATGTGTTTTATACATATTCTCATGGACTAATTGCAAAACTTCTAGAACAGTTTAGTGTTGTTTTGATTGATTTGATTGATTCTTCAGTTAAGGAATCTACACTTTTGTGTCAAATTTGAATTTTTCCCCCGCCTTACTTGACTACTAACACACTAGCGTGCATAGGCAGTTATAGTAATCACGAATAGCTTCTGCCAATGCGTTTGAGAATTGCCCCAGCATCAAAAGCTCTTTCTGTTGAAACAATCCACATTTCTGTAACTAAGGCAATGTGAGTGAGATGTACACAACAACAGTATGTACTTCTGCACGGCAAGATTTTAACCTGGCGGCGGCGACTCTCGGCGAAGGTTTGTGTGGGGAACCATGGAAAGGTGTTCAGAAGCGTGGTGAGTGAAGCTGTTGCGTGTCTTTGACTGGAGGCTTCATATTTAGTCAGACTGACACATTCAGCTTCATATATTAATATAACATGATTTACACAATATAAACATTCTCCATGCCGAAGTTGACGAATGGATGCTAATATTTTTACAGTAAATCAGATTTTCCATTGCAGGCTGCTTATTCAACTCCCATCTACGTCAGCAGAAAGCACAAGCTCCCAGTTATTTATGACACAGCCCCATGTACGCCTTTGCGAGTCAATCTGGATTAGGGAGTTTCTTGCTCGGCTGCGTCCAAATTCTCTGGGCTGTTTCTCTTCTGCCTTGTCCTTGCTACACGGCAGCTGTCTGTAGCGCGACGCAACCTACAAGCACTCCGTAATTAAAGTGTTTGATCTCACCTCCTGCACCGCACACATTCAGACACACGGTTCTAGACCAGCAAACACCCAGTGCTATTGCCACCGTGATCAATGAGGGGAGGAGAGCAGAGAGCCGCAGACACACAGAAGAGATTGCACTTGTTAGTTAGGAGTAAGAGCAGAAGGATAGTTCTGATAAGAATGAGGGCAAACAGTTGCACTAAAACCGAACTGTATGCACATTACGTTTTGGTTTAACTTTCTGCTTCGTTGAATTCAATATCACTACTTAGTGTAACTTAAATGGAAGATTACTGTAATTTCAAAATTTGTTAAAACTAAATGTGAGACTTTTTGCAGAAATACGAAAACCAGCGACTCTTGAATCACTGTGGATGTGCTGTACTCCCCTCTGCTTCACTGCTTCTCTGAACGCTGATTGCTCACCAAATGCCATGAGCGAGAGCGTACGGTTTGGCTACATGTGCATGTGTTTACAGCTGCTCCTCCGGCATAGCAGCTTCAAACATCTCATCCTTTATAAGATGTGAACTATTTAAAAACCATGTTGGTCTCGCCACCAGTAAGTAATCAACTTTTTTTTTTTTTCACTATGCATACATGCTATGTACGTTTTCAACTTTTGTAACAAATAGCAAGGCAAAGTTACCTGTCGAGTAAAAGTTTTGCTACAAATGCATCAGTGCGAAGTCCAAGTTTGAGATTTCAAGGCAAAACGAATCCCTGAGGAAAACCCCTTTCTTGTTCCTCTCCTCTGAAGCATTTCACCCCACCAACCTCAACGACTGTTCTGCGTCCTTCAGCCATTATCTGTGGTGAGCACTGGCCATCTCCTCTTCAGAGCTGTCAAGTATCTTATTAGCATTTGACTGATTTGATTTGTGCCACAGTGTTAAGAGGCTGCTGCACGCTAAGGAGAGGTTGTATCTCAGACCCCCATTACTATTTAAAGAAGGGTTTTCTTTCTTAACATGGCCTCCTTCATTACTCTTACAAACCATCCCTGATTGTATTTTTTGTTTTTTTACCTTCCGGGTGGGGAAGTGGGCGTAGTAATTGTAATCAATAGTAATCCAGCCGGGTAACAGGTGTGAATATTACCAAAATGGGCGAGGACAATAGCGCATTACTTTAGAAAATATCAGATGTAAGATCAGTAATTGCCCTAGACTGGGATAGAATTGAAGCATTTTTGCTCAAGTGTTACAGTGCAACTAAAATTTGAGAAGTTTTGGTGTGGATTCCACTGTTTTCAGGCTGTGGGGCCCATTCACACAAGTCCCAAAAACTCTACTGTGAAGATACGCAAGTGTGCAGAAAGATAAGAGCAGAGGTCAGCACCACCGGCCAGTGGACAGCTCCTCCAGCTCTCCTCCAGCTCTCCCCATGTGTTTGATATTGTAAGCGATGTCGGGATTTGAAATCAAGCACAAGCAGGGGTTTGGAGGTTTTGTGGTTTAATTCAAACAATTATTAAATAGATAATCATATAAAGGTTCCAATTTGTTGTTTTGCAAATTACAGTCATTACCTTTGTGTGGAGGTGGAAAAATAAATAAATTAGTAGGTACATAACATCAATAAACGATTTATTTATGGACCTTTATTTAACCAAGAAAGTCCCACTGAGATTTAGCATCACTTTTTCAGGGAAGTCCTGGCCTGAGAGGGGAGGAGCCTATTGTATATGTTTTAGTGGTAGGGGAAATCAGAGCAGACACGAGTGGAACATGAAAACGTCACACAGCAAGGCCCGACTGAGCGCTAACGGTGCCACCTTGTTGCCCGTAATTATTCATTTATTTATTAATATTATTCAAATACTGAAAGTCATACTCTTCTTTCTGTCTGTATATATTATGATTGTTTGCATAGTAGTAATTGCTGCAAATACAGTTGGGGACCAGCGGAACTAAGCTAACACTGTAAGAGTCCTAATTTCACTTAAACTGCTACACTATTATGTATAATGCTGACAAATGGTGGCAAGTATTTCACTTGCCAAAGTTTAGAATGGAAATATAAAACTGCTTTACAAGTTGAAACAAGAAGAACAATAATGCCAGAAGGTTGCTAAGTCGCTAAAGTGTAGACTAAGCAGCTGAAGCCACGGACAACAGCTATATTTAAGAACTAGCCTTGTCACTGCAATGGAGGGCTCACACATCATTTCAAAATAATCCTTTTCCTCACTGAAATAGAGTGGGACCCAGAAGATTGAGCTGGCGGAGGAGCGCTGGAGGAGAGGCCCCGAGGCTGCGGACCAGGACCATCAGCAGAAAAGATGTAGAGAGAGTGTCAGTGCCAGGGAGGACAGCAGGCATTCAACAATCGCCTGTCAGAAGAACCAAGCAATAAAGTCAAACATCCTACCTCTATGGACTATTAGGACTATTCGAACAGTAATACTCAAAATAGCTAGCTAAAGGGTGCTTGAAAATTATATGGAACAGCATTACTACAAAATTGCGCCCTGTAAAGCCATGTTTCCACTGGTTCAACTTTGAGCGAACTAAGATGGTCTGAAAGTGTCTCTGAAATTGAACCGTGCAGGCCTGTCCACGGCTTCCGAAGTGGACCCTGAGAAATACTAGCTTCCAAAGCAGTCTGGCTCACTTTGGCTCCCAGTATTATTTGAGTAGCTAAGCAAGAACGCAGATTTGGGCGAAAACAAGACGGCAGAGAGCGGATATAAATAGAATATGATAAGTTCTCACCAAATGTTTACTTGATCGTGTGATATATTTACTGACTTCTTCCACAGAACAGTTTGGTTTCGTTCAAAGTCACATTACAAGTTATGAGGAATTTCAGTCGTGAGAGAAAACACATTCCGTGTGGTAACGTGAACATAATTCTACTGGTTAGCAGAGGCTAGTGCTACATGCTAGTGGTGTTTTTGCATAGAATTTAGTAAATGAAAGAGAAATTGGGCGATACTGTCATGTTCACTGTTGAGCTTGGCAGTGGTGCAGTGGGTAAGGGCGTTGCTACCACTACGGCGTCGTGGGTTAGGGGTCCAGCCCTCGACCATTTGCTGAATGTCTATACCCAACTCTCTGTCCTGTTAAATAAAACCCTTGTGTCAGAAAATGATAAACCGCCGTATTTCCAGAGATGGCAAAAACAAAGCTAGCGTACGTTAGCATTAGATGGTTCCTGTTTGTAAAAGCAGGGAATTTGCATCAAGACCAAAATATTACACAGTCAGTGCATGCTGCATTTAACATTATTCATAGCATAAATATAAAAAAATCAAAACACAACATAATGACCCAGAGAAGGGAAATAAATGCAACAATTGCAGTCAATAAACCAGAAGTAGTTTCCCGTTTACCCACAAACCTGAAATCACTGAATGTCTTTTTTGTGAATTGCTGAGATTGGCTTTATGAATAGAATTATAATTCAGGTAAAAAAATGAATGTTATACAGATTATATAATTACTAGACAATGTCAGAATCAGAAAAGGTTTATTGCCATAGGAACTTATTTTGGCGTTAAGGCGCAACATACAACAATGAACAATAATAAAAACAACATATATGAAATCAAAAAGGGCATGCATTAAAGAAAACAATTTCAATTTACTATAGTATAAAATAAGAATATACTTACTATATACACAGCAGTCATAGAAGGAATCTGAGGCAGTGTGTAGTATGAAATTTAAAAAGTAATTTATTGTAGCATGGACTGGGGTCAGTGTAACATGTCACTGGCCTCATCCTTGCAGAGCATCTGTAGATCACATTTTTTTTGACCCACTGATGTACTCATGATTTGTCAGTTAAAACCTGGTTTCATTTTTTTTTATGACATCAGTGACTCACACAGAAGACCTCTGCTTCTGGACCGGTGCCAGGCCCCGAGACACTTTCCGCTATTAATTTTCCCCCCCCCAAACCATTCAAAAGGAAAAAGAAATATCTACCTTTTAAAGTATTTTGATGTTCACATCTAAACCTTCTCCATCATTGGATAACGTAGAGGTCCTTTATCTCCTTAAACATGTAACGTTGTGTGCTTCATAATCCATCATATATCTATATTTTCCAATCACTATAATGCAAGTATTTACAGCTATTTGAAATCCCAAGGCTTAATATAGCTCCTACAGATTTTAATCACCCGGACAGCTGAACCATTAATTAATGAATTACCTAATCCCAAGGTTAACTGCAGTTCATACCTGAAATCAAGCAATTAGATCACCATTAGAAGAAAACACTTCCCACGAGATGTTTCTCTCACCGCTTAAGAAGAATTGTGTGAATGCATAATCCTATATTCCATCATGGCAAATGGAAAACATTCTAATTAGTGAAAGTGACTGTAATATCTTTTACAACTCGACCCGTTCGCATTGGTGCACACAGGATTAGAAATGCACAAAAACGTTGCAGTCATTGGACACACAATATTGCCTGAATTAATCATTACCTCTGCACTTGACAATGTCCGATGAAAAACTTAAAAACTCAGATACTTTGACACCCTCAGCACTCTAGACATTTTTGACAGAACGCAATTTTAACTTATATAAAATGTATTGGGCTTTGCAGACCTACCTGAAAGAGCAAAGCTTAGCATGCATTTCAAAACGCCATAATGTAGTTTTATGTTACTCTATGGGGGCTCCACATTGATTTTTCCTGCATCGTACTTACTCAGCCGCAACCAGCAAAAGATGATCCGGTGGCGTTTACTCCATTTATGATTTTCTCTGTCGATCCAATGCACAACTCACTTTATGTACACACAGTGGGCTAACACAAACAGGTAAGAACAAAGAGCATAGTTGTACTCAAACATTTGAACACCGTAAATGTGCGGGAGTACAGAATACCATGAGAGATAGCCACCAGCAAGTTTATTACAACCTAAAAAACAGAATGCGATGTCAGGCACCGGAGAGAATAACAAGAGATGCCATCAAACAACAAAACATCCGCGGTACAATATGTGCCCTGCTTTCCTGAGGTGAACACACTATCTGCCTTTGAAAGCTTGATTTTTTTTTGGGGGAGGTAAAAAGGTCCATTGTGGATGTGTTTTCACTTATTTGGGAGGTTGGATGGATTGATGAAGTGGTAGCAAGTCTTGTTTGGTCGTAAAATGGATTAGAAGTAAGTTTTATTGGTTTGGAAAGTACTTTATTTGCAGATTCAGTTAGTCAGAGTACAATGTTGATTTGTTGCAAGTTAGTAGCACAGAAGAAAACACAGATGGGCTTTGACAGATTTTGTTCAAAATGCTAGTATTTTTGTTTTTTTGACCATTCAAAAGGTGTTATATTTTGTTTGGAATGGTTTCGCGACTTTATACTTGGGGCAGTATAACCTGCTGGCGGGTTCTGTGACTTTGGGGATTGATATCTAAAGGCTCTTTGTGCTAGCCGTCGTTCAATAGCGTTTCTTTCAAGTCACTCGACCTCTGAACTCACACACTTCCGGTTGTCTGTGTTGTGGCGACATGTTGCTCTCCTTGTGTCGTAAAGTTGTATCAGTGGTGACGATACACACTTTTATCTTTAGACGCCTTTTTCTCTGCACTGCTTGCTCTGTGTAGTCAAGTGCTTGGGGTTTTGTGCTAACAAATATTGAACTAAACGTTTTACAACAACTGTCAATCTATTTATTGCTGATGTCTGAACAAAATACATCTTGCCAAAACCCAAACCTTGCTTCTGTCTGCTCAACAACAAACGTATGTGCCTTTCCCAGGTGCCATTGCCCCAGAAGGCATCAAAGTTATAGATAAATGTGACATGAAATGAATGTATTGAATGAAAAAAGGCTGATGAGTAGGGAAAGTAGCTATGCAGCTTAGCAACAAAGGGAAGTATTATCAATTTGGGGCTAAACACTTTTGGTGGTGAAGAAGAGGAGATGGAGAGGTTGAGGTAACTGATGGTTGGGCTGCTGGTAATGGAGATGGTACAGAGGGCAGTAGCTGAAATAGCAAAGTGATTAATTTGACCTCTTTCCTTTTTTGGGCATTGCAATATGCCCATGGAAAAGCAAAGGGAGAAAATGTGAGTACAAAATCACACAGTAATTTATATGTATATTGGATTGTCCATGAGCATTATCCACAGTTCCCATGTGGCTTTTGATGTACAAAGAGAATATGAGCTGAAGCCCTCCTTGCCGCTCGGCTGGGAATGGATGGTTGTTTGTGAAGATGCGAGTAAACACACGTGTTCCAGTAAACTTAGGTTGTAAAAACCAAAGCACCTCTCTGAGCAGCAGGTGGTCCGAGAGAGGCTCCACAGCAGCAGGCTCCTTCCCAGCGGCACCCTGATGGTGTTTGTGTAGCATGTCTTCCATTTTTGATTCCTCCCCACAAAAACATAGAACAAAGACAAGCAAGCTCAACGAGGAGGCACACTGAAGTAGTTTTGTATTTTCCTTTTGTACCTGGACATGTTTGGGGGGATTTTAAGCTTATTCAAGACTACCACTGGGATATTAACTAGCTTTGAAACTGGGAATTGGTTAGTCGAAAGGTAAGTAAGCATTACTTTTACCATCCATCGTTCAAACAGTGCCATTGAAGTCTAAACTTGCAGGAGAATTACTTTTGCTTTTCGTAACTGGTAACTGGTACTCCAACAGAAAATCAAATCTACTATAATGTAAGTATAAATGTTAGAGAGTTATAAAAGATGCAGATAATCTTTTTGTAACGGTAGAAGTTCACAGTTCAAATGACGATGATGATATTGGGGGAAAGAGATGGAGAGGTTGAGAAGGTTGACCGGGTCGAAGACGGGATAGAGGAAGGAGAGCTGTGACCCGTGTTCAAGAAGAGGACTCTTTGGTTGTTAGATCCTAGCAGAAGACATTGCATTGATGGGCATGGGCAGAAAAGATGATATTTAGGAGTGGTCTTTCCCCCCGGGGTTCTGGACACTGGTGGTGGTAGGGGATATGCATAAAAGGAGATGATGAGAGGGTGAGCTGGGGAGGAACACAAACTGGGAAGCTGTTGTACCATCTGGATTGTGGGTTTATAAGGAAACGACTGGGCAATGAATTGGTAAAGAGGAGTGACTGGGATGTAATAATGAAGAGGTAGAGGTAGATGGCCCAGACCACTATAGATTTATTTATTTGTATTGATATTTGTTCACATTTGTATCTTGTGTTTCGTATCACATTTTTGGACAACCCCAGTAGACAGTAAAAGAGAATTTACTGGAGGAAAAGCAGAAAATATATGTTGTAATTTTTTGGCCAAACGTTCACACAGTATTGTTCTCGACAGGCTGGATTCCCATGAACCTTAGTCCAGTTTGTATTTATTTATTATACAGAGCATGCAGAGTGTATTGTTAGGTCTCGTAATTTTCAACTCCTGTCCCTGGTTGTACTACATTAACAGTTCAAAATGTGATAAAAACCACTTTCTTTAAACCCAAATTTACAATCTTCAACCCCATGTTTACAACTGTGCTGTTTAATATTACATACATATTACGTACGATATTTATAGGTGGGTACAGCTTTTGGTTTGTTTTTAGACTTGAGCCTCGAGATAAACTTGTAGTAGTAGTAATAGTAGTAGTAGTATAGATGTGTATTTGTCCACCTAAATATTCTCACCGTCTCCCTCTTGCACCAGCCCTCGGCCCCGCTCAGACCCCAGTTGTGCAGCCTTCTGACATCTGTCTCCATCACGCACCTCTCCCGGTTCTCCCATATTCCATCTAAGCTCGCATTCCCATTCGGGGCGGCGCATTGGCTGACCTTGGGCCATCCTTCCCATTCCAGAGACAGGCTGAGCAGTGGTGGAAGGAGCTGCTATCCATCTTACCTCTGTGTGCCAGGGCAGCCAAACAAGCTCGGGGGAAACTACCAGTGGCGAGGTGGGGGCCGCAAGCGTCACCGACCTGAGTGGCACGATCTGTCAAATTACTGAAGCTATTTGGACTGAGGTTGGAACCCCACAGCTGAACATTTTGAGGTCATTAGAACCATGCAATTGACGTCATTGGGTTGACATGTATTACGGAGATATTACATTGACTAACATTCATTTCCTTGAGCACAATCGTAACCTTAACCATAGTTACTACCTTGCCTACCATTTTAGTCCTCAAAATGTGATAAATACCTAACCACACACAGAGGGAAAAAAAATAAAAAATCAATGTTTTATTATTCACTTTAATTGACTATTTTTATAATCGAAATATGAAATGATAATGTTTATATAGCACTTTTCTATATTTAAAGCTCTAAAGGAACCCATGCCTTTCCCGTCGTCGAGATGTTGCCACCACAAGGTGTAGTATTTTTCCATTTTTGAAGAATCTTATTTTCTGTTAGATCATGTTGTTTTCAAAATCATTACAGTTAATTAGCTAAATAGATTAGAAGGGTCGTGTATCACATAGTATATTTTTTGTTTACCTTACCTTTATTTTCCTCCTGCTTTAAAAAAAGAAAAAGAAAAAAAAAATCAAGAAACAGGCTGCTGGCACAAAGGTAGTTTAGGATATTGACGTCACAAGAATGACAAAAATGTGTCTGATAAAGAGTAATGGAAGAGCTCCACGGATAACTGCGTAAGTGCTAGGCAAACGATTTGGAGACCAATTACCCCAAATTGTGCCATTAAACCAAAACACAACTCTGTGCTTTTGTTTTATTATGAAACAACATCTAACATGTTTAAAAGCTCAGAAATATCAATCTTGACATCCTCACCACACATGTTAAGGTGCTTTTTTCCCCCCCGTGACATGTTGAGGGTTTTGCTTTGTGGCTGTTCTGGCCTGTCAGCTTTGACCTTGTCCGCCCAGACACGCTGGTTGTTTTGTTACAGCAGCAGATTTTCTCAGATGTCTGGCTTAGGGTAAAAGTGTGAGCTCAACTGGCTCATCACCAGATCTGAACCAACTGCAAGACAATATCAGCTGAAATGTCTGAAAAAGATGTTTTGTCATTCAGTGTGTTCATTTAGCCTTTTACTTTTTTTTCTTTTTTTTTTAACAGAATTTGGCAGGATGTCAGAGGCAGCAAGGTAAGTAATTGAATAGCAACATTTTGTTATTCAAGGCAAGATATTAGGTCCCCAAAGTGTGCATCCACGACATCAACAAGAGCAAATAAACAACTAAATGGGAAAATTAATTATTCAAGCCATTTAATTAGAAAAGGAAAAAGAAGAAAAAGGGTCTCATGTATTTACTACTTTTTAAATTGTATATGACACATAATTAGATGTATAAAGGTTATATTGTGAAAAGTGCTGCACTAGCAAGCACAAGACACAATACTACTATAAAAGATCATCTCTCGTAACCTTGAAGTGTAATCCAACATCCAAAAACATGCTAATGTAAAGATTAAGTTGTAATGCTCATGATTTGATGGCAGATAACCCTGTAGTGCACTCATTCACAAAGCAATCCAGAGTCTATTTTCTCCTTGCCGGGGGTCACGTGGCTAGGAGAAAAAAAGCCCGCAACATTGAGATAAACATGATTCCCTGTAATAAATGTTGCTGAAATGTGTCTGACTCGCCTATTTATGGACTAATAACCATCATGCATGTTTAATTTAGCTAGGATTGCACGTTAAACATCAAAGGACTTTATGACTGTGATAGAAGCTCAAGCTAACGTAGCTGCTAACGTTAGCAACTTTACAGTGTTGGACGAAAATGTCTAATTCCGCCTAATAAATCAGATTTAGAATTAGAAAAACAAATCCCGCTGTACGCTCTGTCAAAATCGTGTTACAAAATCCCAAAGCTCTAAATCCCATAGAGAAGTAATTTAAAATAATGTAGGAGTAGACTGGATAAGTGTGTTGTTTCCACTTGAAAGCCGATATGTTGAAAGAGCAAAATGACTAAAAAAACCAAAAAATTGTTTTGCCTGTAGTGTCTTGCCATAAAAAGCTGTTGTTTTTACACCTCTCGCAATTCATTGTGTTCTATTTTGACCCGTCTAGTGACACTTCTTTTCAATGTGCACCGTGAGTACATTTGAGCGCTTTACTTTATCACCTGCTGGACATTCGGACGAAAAATGGCGTGATCGCTATAGTGTGGACATTCAGACACACTCCAAGTATTTTTGTGAGGAGCAGAGAAGACCACCTCGTAAACAGGACTAATGAAACAAGCGTAATTGAAGCTAAATAATGAAGGAAAAATGTTGCTGGTTAATAGCTCAAAAAAGTAAAGTTTTTCAGATGGATGTGTCATCACTTGTAGCCAGTTTATAAATAGGGGCCTTCCTTGATCATTGTGATGGTAAATGGGCCATAGCCAATCTGAATGATAGAATAAGCTCTTTTATATTTTGCAGACGGACTGTAATCACAGATAAGCCAGGTGTTCTTTTCTCCATCTCTATCCTAAAAGGTCATTAAATGAACCCAATTATGATTCTGACACCACTATGCGCCACATTTACTCTAAAAGTCTAAAAAGTGTGTAGCCCATCTACGAACACTCAAATGATCGGCTCCAACTTTAGCCGTTAGAATTCTGTGCCAAAAGTTTCATTTTGGTAAGTGTGATTTGGCTCGTCATTTGCGGGACACTTCTCTCACTCTCCTCTCTCTCCTTCCTCACTAACCCTCTCCACCTCTCCCTCAGCTCGCCGAAATCCAGCTAACCTCATCTTCTCCTGTCACTCCCCATTTTCCCCTCATCTTGCTCCATATAGAGTCCCAATCAGCCCCATTGTAGACCCTTTCCTTCTCCTTCCTTGCTGCCATCCCTGCCTGCCATTTTCTTTTACCCAATTTGCACTCTATGCTAGCCTTTTTTTAGCATGTCTTGAGACGCACACTTCTGCTTTTTTTTTTTTTTTCCTTCTTCGTGCATGGTAATGAGACGCACACTTCTGCTTTTTTTTTTTTTTTCCTTCTTCGTGCATGGTAATCACCTTGCAAATCAGTGCGGTGTCGGGCCAAGTGATTCCGAGTTGTTTGGATCCCTCCGCCTTAATCTCTGAGACGCCGGAATGGTCGTGGACTACAGAGCACTCTAGTCAGGAGTGGATTTATGTTTTAAAGGATGGCACGGCGCACATGACAGGGAAGAAAAGCCATCTTGCAGCACAAGAAATGAAGTGCACTGTAAAAGAAATATGAAAAAATACCCCAAACGCTAAGAAAAAGAGGACAGAATACAGAAGCTGGCAGACAACAGGCTGTTCTGATTCACTGACGTATTGTATTAGGAAACGGGGCAATATCAATGGTTAGCAGCCCGTTTAGGACACTCCCATGCCGGCTGGTGTTAATTTTTATAACAAAAGTAGTCAAGTCGTAATAAGAGGCAAGTGTGAGCTGGAATTGCAGATCCAAGCAATGTTATCGGTCGTACTAAGAGTTTGGTAGTGTCAGTGAGTTCTGTTGTATTGTCATTTCAATCAGCGTCAGAACCACAACACTCTGGCATCCTAAATTATTCTTCTGCCAGTATGGTATATGTATAGGGAATTAAGTTGCACCATCTTAAGAGGACAAAGTGGAAATTGCTCTTCACGGCTGAGTTTCCACTGCTTTTGAAAGAAAGTAGGCGAGCTGCTTATGTGCAACCTTTCTGCCAAATGTGCTAATATAGGACAGGGCACCTTCAGCATCACTAGTTTACATGCGCACCATTCATATTTATGAGATTCATTTAATTTGTACCATGTAGTCAAGGGTCACTGGGAGATGGAGCATATCCTGGCTGACGCCCTTATAAAGCAGGAACCACGCTACTAAAGTGCCACTTAATTCATCCTGTTGTTTGCTATTTAAAATGATCTATTCATCTACTTTCATCGAGTAGCTTTGGATGGTGACGCTATAGGCAATGGTAGCATCTAGAGGACATTTTATGTGATGTGTCAGTCGTTAAAAGAATTGTTGAATTAGCACTGGATAAAAGGAACAGGAGGGGCAGGCCACATCATGACCTCACAAATAGTTCAACGTATATCTTCTTACCTGCGTTTACCCTTAGATATATTATTCAAATGACTGCATTAAAAAAAGTTTCAGATTTTCTAATTTCTCATGAGAAAATTTAGGTCCCACTCGAAACTTCAAAGCTTTTACAATTAGTTTATAAGTATTTATTTTTATTTTTATTATCAGAAGATCAGATTATTTCACTAAAACTAACTGTTTCAAATACAGTGTCATCAAATGTTTTAGAAAATCAGATACCCCAGCTTTAATTTACTATACTACACTGTCTAGGATGTCCCAAGGTACAACCTAACAAAACAACATTTTATAAATGTAAATAAAAACATATTAGCATATTTAATAGAGAATTAGTGCCATTACATGTACATTCTCACTAAAATAACAAAGTTTAAACAAATCAAAAATGTAGATGAATCATTCTCAACACTTTGGGTGTCGATATAGCTGAAGGGTGCCTTTGGTGTCATTAGACAATGGACCATTAACCAAACATCAATAAATGATATTCCCTTTGGGAGAGAAAATGCTCTGCTAAACCACCAAATAACATTATCAGTATCAGTTAATGTTGCAAAGGTCACATTTTTAAGTGCCCTCAGGCAAGACACTCAAATCTTATGGCCTTTTTGCACAAAGATGGCGCAGTTCAATTTACAAAAAGTGCTGGTGTAGAGTTGCACTATAACTGTGGTCCATTTGGCATGTTTTATAATCTAAGAAATTGATACTTCGTAATATTTTGTCGGATAAGGCAGGCCATAAAACAGCATTAGCCCGATGTGGGTTTACAAGCTACCCTTGGGACCTAATCATGGCGGGAAGTGGTCCTGGAGAAGATCATGAAGACTAATGAACGATGGAAGCCTCTGACTGTGGCACGAGCGTCCGTTTCTCATTAATTTTGGGGCTAGAATCAGCGGCATCCAGAAAGTATCACGCAGATGACCATTTGGAGGCTGGGGAGATGCCGGGGAATTAACAAGGTAGACTAACTGGCTCTTGGACTGGCAATGCGAGTGTGGAACAGCTGGGTGTACCTCAGCGGCCCTTCCCCAAACTGCGTTCCTCTCCATTTAGCTGTCATGCAGCTGTGCACACAGACGGAGACTGTTTTTCCAGGGGAAGTGGCATTGGAGCTGCGAGGGGACTCCCCAGCTGTGGCGTCTGAAGCCCTTTTGACTCGGGAGAGCTGATTGGCTGAGAGGACGCTGCAGCAGGTAGGGATGTGGTGGAACAGGGCAGTAGTTTGCTGATTTATACTGCGTGTGCCACTGGAGAGCTGAATAAGCAGCACAGGGAGACGCTCAAAGTATGTCTAATAAACAAGAGCGCTACTGGTGTTTCATTCAGTTGCAGCAAAAGGCTTTAGGGAGTAAATGTATAATGCACATCATACAGAGGCATAATTTCAATCTAATTTGACAGTGAAGAAGGAGCAAATTAAGCCTAGTTTTTTGCAGTACAGCGGGGATATGGGCCGTTTTTGTCGACAGAATACAAAAGAAAACATTAATTACATATGGATCTAGTAGCTGCAAGGTGGTAACGTATTCAACATTGTTACTTCATGAGTGACTTTAGATGTTCTCCCAGCGCCAAAGTTGATTTTCTTTGCTCCGTAAGGCGAAGAGGGTGTTTCCATAGTGTCCCAGAGCAAGAGACCTCACCGCCACTGTCCATTCTCCAGGCATTAAAAAGTTATCAGAGAAGCTGCCGAGCACTGCGGTGCTGCTGAGCTTCGAATGATTTCCGTTGGACTCCGTTGGAAAGCCTGTGACCTCAAGAGCGCCACAGCAGTGCCCCGCTCTTCATGGGAGCTACTGTCTCCAAGAAAATCACCTAAACATAACAGTTGTAGTTGAGAGAGAGTACTACTTCAGCGCACCCACCGAACAATGTAACTGACACATGATGACAATGTTGTAGTTTTACCCATTCATTTTTGTTTATAACTTTAAACCCCCAGTTTATTGTCTACTTTTTTCTTAAATAGGGTCCTGGCATCCAAAGTAGCCCCATTTTCACTTGTAGCGCCATAGAGCTACTCGGCACTGGCGCAGGTGCTTTTCTACTATTATTGCATACAGTACTTTTACTCTGTTTAAATGAGGCGACCGTACTAAGAAACCAGAACTTCAAAGTTCAAAATCCTTGTACCTACACCGCATTTAACTTAACAAATGTCCACTTTACAGCAGTACCAAATGTTCTATTCAACAAAGGTCGGCAAAAAAGACTGGAACATCCTAAATCTTTCATTAGCACCTGTCAGATTTGCACCAGCCTGGCCTTGAATTTGGCCTTGTTCTTACCTTTTTTTAAGAACGGATTTCTTTAGCCCAATCAGCTTCATTAGACAGGAAAGCTAATGACTAACAAGGACCTGGACGACATGAATTGGTAAATACACAAGGTTTACTTCTAGTAGAAAATACAGAGTAATAGTTAGACTGGAAAGCAGATAATTGCTGTTTTTCTTCAAAACAAATATTAACTTAATTCATGTGTGTTTGCAAATGAGGAATGACAAAGTTAGCGCTCTTACAAGTGGCTAAAGTGCAATGTGAGTCGTTTATCCTCAGACAAGAGCCACGGATTCACAGGTACATGCTGTGATTTGTCCAAATAACAAAAGAGGGGAATCATTTCACATGATTTGAAATCCATTGTGATTGTAACTCGAACATCTCTCTGCCACTTCTATGCAGTTGTGGGCATAATAATGTGCCAGACGCAAAAATGAGACGGGGAACTCTTTCCCTTGTTAAATTTTGAACAAAACACGCACATTTGCGTATTCTGCTGCATTTCTTGTGATATTACTTTTTACAGTCACAGCAGAATATAATACAGTATTGGTCAGTGTGAGCATCAACTTGTTAGAAGCCTATAATGTTTTATTGTTTTCTTGTATTTTTTTCAATACAACACACACACACAGAACAGGCAACATTTACATAAATAGTCTTAATTTTGTTGTCCTGCATACTTGTCCCAATTAGTCCACAAGTCTAAAAATGTGTTTGTTCAAATTAAGTCTGAATATATTCCTTGCATGCATTTTTTATAGAATATTATTGTTATTTGTAATCCTGTTCAAAATCAAACCCTTGGCTAGCCTCGATAAGACAGCACTTTAAATAATCCGCAGACAGGTTTAATAAAACATTATGGTTAGGTAAGAAGAAGAGAGCATGCAGTGTTGCGTTAGGCCGATGGATGCTCTGAC
Source organism: Chaenogobius annularis (assembly GCA_015082035.1). NCBI lineage: Eukaryota > Metazoa > Chordata > Actinopteri > Gobiiformes > Gobiidae > Chaenogobius > Chaenogobius annularis. The sequence goes on from BJKM01000117.1 coordinate 1,164,013, forward strand.
CTAAAGCTCATTTTTAAGTCTGAGATAGAAGTTATTTTCTCCCCGCTTGAAGAAATATGGAGGCTTGGACAGACACAATTTACACATACATTTACCAACAGATATGATGCCGTCTGCAAGAAAAATGCCTCTACCGGGACATCGGAGGGCCCCGCTAATATCCACTATCCCCTATAGCCACACGTGACCTTGCAAATCACTAGTTTTACTCGGTTCAGCTCGTGTCCGCAGACGTATACCTCTCACGCGTGCAGCAGGATCCAGCTAATCGGAACCATCCATTATAACAGACTTGTTTCTGGCTCCCGGGCTATTCTCTCTGATTGATGTGAATGAAAGCATATAGCCCAGACGCATGGAGAGGAGACCTTTGCACCGACCAGGCAGATTAAGTAAGTCGTCTGAGGCATTATGCGACTACATGAAAAGCCACTGATGCATGAGGACGGAGCAATTTGCACTCCATGTATAAGCCATTGTGTTACATCCATTCCCGACTAATTTGACCAGTGTTGTAGTTCCACTGTATTATCTGCTGCTTAGACGTGATGAGCCGCTAACCAGAGCATTACAAGTGACATTGTATTGTTTTAAAATGATATAGCAATAATTAATATGTTGGCCATAGCTAACACATCTTGCTCAGTAAGTGTCTTAAGGGGGATTAAGGATGTTGGTTAGATCAAGTGAGGTCCTGGAGTCATTTACCATCGTTTGGGATTTCTGTTCAAAGTTGTTGTTTTTTTTTGGCAACTAGGGTAAAGATTAGGATTTAAAAATATATATATATTTAAAAAAAGCAAGAGTGCAGTTCAGACTACACGCTTGCAGTGCTGTTGCAGTCACAGGCTTTGAAAGACCAAGGGCCGTAGTTTGCCCCTGGACTTGGCGTTAACAGGAGCCTTGTCCAGGGGGCGGTTCCAGGTCGTGATTCTGCTACCGTCACAACGTTAAGAGGCTGGACTTGGCCACTGGAGGCTGGAGTGGGATGGTGTCAGTACATATAAAAAGGTGATAACGTTTGAACCAATGACTTGTGTGCGCGGACTTCTTGTGCGTAACCATGTGGCGCTTGCCTCGCCACGAGCACAGTCCCAGTTACCCCTGGTAACTGGAGCATATGTCCTAATCTAACCGGACTAAACCAAGACCAGGTTCAGGGCAACAAGGACTGCATGAGTCGCGTGCAGCACAGCAACGCACCATTACGCACAGCCGGATACCCGAGTGCTCGGTGGGAAGCTGCGTGCCGGAAAGTCTGATTGTAGGTGTTGATCAAGATCTCTGATGTTGTATGTCAGTTTTACCCAGACTGGGACAAGGATTTTAGGTGAATGTGATGTGACGGTGGGGATTTATCCAGTTTGCCAAATAGACGTTCCCCTCTGAGCTGAAGAGTATACACGGTCCAGTCTGGTCCAGGCCGCGCAGTAAAAAGGTGTCCAACGCGGGAGGTGGAGGTGTGAAGCAAAGGTGTGCAACAGCGCTGCACTGTGCCCTGTTTATGTACGTGGTAGAAAAATTTAAACATGTAAAATTGGACTGTATTCATTATTCTATAATGTATATTTTGTGTTATTTATTCCCATGAAGTTTGTTATATTATGATTATCTCAATCATATGAGGATAGTAATACGACTCCAGGAAACGTCTCAGCATGTTAAGTCTTTCATTGCATTATTGAAGTTACGATTCTGTCAGGCCCCTGGCTGTGACACCGTGGCTGTGTCTCAATTCCGGGTCTGCATGCTCCGAAGGCCGCATTTGAAGGCCAGTTGTGTCACTTCCTGCGCGACAAGACTGTCCCATTTCATGCAGCCCACAAATGTGGCCAACAAATGTGGCCTGCGTTTCCATGGAGATTGGCCGTGAACGAAGGCCGTGTAAAAGTGCACTGTGCCACGCTAGTCAGATGTTTTTAAAACAGGCAGAGCGAAACAGCACCTCCCGACAGCGGAGGAAACATGCAAGTACATGCACAAGTGTTGTCAGAAAATAAGGGCATAACGCTCCCAAAACTGTAAAAGAAGTTTGGTTTTAACTGTAAATTACAGGTAATTTTAATGTGTTTTCTGTAACACATTAATAAAAGAGACCACTTAAGCTAATGAATGGGGTGGGAGTAAAATCTTTTTGTCTTAATTATGGTTTATGTTGACTGCCATCAGTGAGACATTGTGAACGTGACAAACAAGCTCTATTCTATTTATTAAATTAATTTTCTCCAGAAATACAAATCTCTCTCTTTATAAAATGACTTAAAAAACGCACATATTACCTTTCATGTATTCCCTTGTCATTATAAAATCCCATTCTGAAATATAACGGCATATTTCATTACTTTTGTTTAAACTTCTAGATGATTTTGATAGTTATCACAGGAACATTGGTAATTATTATATTTTACAAGAACTGAACATAACATTTTGTTTTAGACATTTTGAGTTGATTTGAGTGAGATAAACTATAATCTCTTGGGCTCAATGTCCGAATATTTTATCCTTGGTGAGTGCACTTTTGAATACGTCCATGTGCATAATTAGCGTGGCTTTAGCATAAGCAGCGAGTCTTAGTTGCAAAGATAAGGAGCGGCTCCGTGGGTTAGGCCTGTCCCATTTTGGCACGGCCTTTGCGGTCCACGGAGGCTACTCGGAAGACCAGCTTCCTTCGGCGCATGCAGACCCCGAATTGAGACACGGCACATGTCTTCCCTCTTGCGCTCTCCTCCCTTGTGTGTGGATGTGGGCGTCTGCTGGAACCACTCACCTGTACTTACTCTGCAATCAAGCTGTGAAGAACAAATATCCAGCTCTCCAGACTGACTCCAGATTGTTACTTCAACTAGATGGTGATTCCCAGTCAGGCTATCTTGTTTAGATACTTACCAGCGTTAATACTCATACTTAACTTCGCCTCCTGTGTCCTAGCTCCTGAGGGGAAGACTTCTTGTTCCTGCTGATGACTCTTGAGGATAACCCTGCCTTTAGTCTGCACTCCAGCTCTGGGTCAATAAACGCTTTGCTTTTGCAGTTGGTCTTGAGTGTATTTTTGGGTCCAAAACCTGCCTAACCTTAACAGATTCTGGCCTTTCACAGAATGCACCACACCACGCCCTCAATCTGCTTCCCCACACTTCATATTTTTATACTGCTCTCAGCTCTTTAGTCTTGTTTTGTTGTTTTATGTTTAAATTTCTAAATCTGAAAAAACAAACCACCTTGTTACGAATTCCACAGTCCGCACGGTCAGCAATTGCGCCGATACAAGGTGTCAGGAAATGAGCTTCTAAATGCCCAAGTTACCTCCAAGATCACAGTCAAAATACGCCCCCAAGTGTTCATGTGGTAACTTTTAGGGGTCTGATGAAAAAAAATGACTCCCAAGTGAATGAATCCGTAGCTCTGTTACAACTCCGCCGCCATTTCCGCAGTGCTCCGAGGGCGGTCCGAGCTATTCATGCACCACCATTGCTCCATGATTGGATGATTAGCCTGAGCTTGTGGTAATAATCACCACAAACGTTCACCCTTTTGAAAGCTGTAGGAGCCCTGTCAGACACATGCAGTTTGCTTTTACACTCTATGGAAACATGCTTGCTGGGATGCAGATTGTTTTTCCGGTCCAACATGTAACACGTTTGAGTGGGCAGTGCCCTATCCAGGTCTTGATCTCTGCAATCTGGTTTCTTATTTACCAAATTTCCTCTCCCCTCTCTATTTTCAACATTACTTCCCTCAGGGTTGACAAAAAACAAATAAATGGGGAAATAACACACAAATTGTTCTGCTTCATTCATGCCCGTCTCAGTTATCCTGGATTCTTTGAAAGAAGTTTAAGTAATCAGTACTTACTTTTCTTTTTCAGCCTGTATAAATCCATACATTACAATTGAGTATTAACATAGAACCAAGGGGCAACAATGAAAATAATTTAATTATCTTTCATACTGATATGAAGCAAAATAAATGGAATTTATGCTGCACAGCTAAACGACATCGACTTTAGAGTTTGTCTGCACATTCAATTCAATTTATTTTTGAAACGCCCAAAATCACAACAGCAGTTGCCTCGGAGGGCGACAGTGAAAAACAGATTAAACAAATGTTCATAGGAACTTGGCAATGTCCCAGCATCCCGTATCTTTAGACAAATGTCCTAAGCTCCCCTGTCCTTAGACCCTTCGTCTCGGCCAGGAAAAACTATCAAACCTCTTTGGGAAAAACTAGAAACGTCGAGGAGTTCCACAGTGAAGGAGAGATCCGACTCCCTCGAACGGACAGGCGGACGCGTTTCAATTTGCAGATACACAGTGGAGCTAGACCCACTCAGGAGGAGAACCAATTCTTCGAGGCCGATGAAGAACCGTTCATATGGAGATCGTTTCTCCAGGCAGACAGTTTCTCCAGGCAGTTGAGGAGCATCTGGATCCACAGGTCATCGATGTGCCTGTTTTACTCCTGGCGGGGAAGTGGGAGAAGAAGAAGGAAAAGCGATGAACAAATTGCAAGTGAAATTAAATATTAGATATTGTTTAATAGAAAAAGTAATAAGAAGCAGAGGATAGTGCTCAAGCTGGAATACTTACCCCAGCATAACTGGGAAACTAGGTTTTTATTTCTGTTCCTAACTGGCCTGACCATAAGCTATTTCAAAGAGAAATGTTTTAAGCCTGGTCTTAAATGAAGAGACTGTGTCGCCACTTTAACATGGACAAGGAGCTGATTCCATTACACAGGAGCTTGGTAGCTAAATGCTCTACCTCCTACTGTGCTTTTAGAGACTCTTCTAGTCCAGCATTTTGAGAGCAAAGTTCTCTGTTTAGATGATAAGCATCTTTGAGATAGGATGGATCCATGACATTTATGGCTTTGTAAGTCAGGAGGAGGATTTTAAATTTGTTTGTAAACTCGACAGGGAGCCAGTGAAGAGACTCGAGCACCGGCGTAATGTGCTCTCTTTAGTTCCATTAACTTATGAGTCTGAATGACAAAAGCCCATGGTAGAGTTTTGCAGTGTTGTTACTCTGACTAAACACAGGAAATAGGAGGGAACTATACAGCAGCTTGGTGGAGTAAAACAATGACACAGCCTATCTCTCTACCCCGGGGTGGCTCCTCCAAAGTCTGCTGTATTAAACTGAGCCTAGAGATAACGCGTGCACTGGTGGGGAGAGAGATGCCTCGACTCTGCTAACGTATTCCAGTCAGGCTGCATATTGTTTGATATAATCAACATAGACCAGGGGGTACTGCAGCGCACTCAAACACACACACTCCCAGGAGTAATATAAGGCGGAGAAACACTGAGGTGATTTATGCAAAATTCAACACATGGCTATGCACAATATTGTGAGGGAGAGAACACAATTTTCTGACGTGTTTTTTGGAATCGCTGAGATATGTAAAGGAAAGGCAGAAGTTGTGGAGGTAGAGTCGGCTGGCGGATGCTGCTTCTTGTTTTCAAACAAGAATACAAGGGTGAAGTCTAACAAAATATTTTCTGATATCTATAATAACTTTTACTTCAGTGAAATGTATCTTGGGAAATGTAAGACTTTCTTTTCATTTTCGCATACGTGAGAAAATAATGTTTTATCTTTCATATTAGCAAGACTAAAGTGACAATAATCTGTCTTTCATCAAAAATAATTCCAGAAAGATGTATGCCAATGGTTTGTTTGTCTTGTTTTGGATATATTGATACATTGCCACATTCCATGATTCAACTGTATGGAAGTCAGGCACAATGCGGTAAGTCTGGCATGTTCTTGTGAAAAAGCATTGGGAAAAACTATTGGAAGTGTATTGGGACAGTTATTTGCTTTGCAGTTTTTCACAGGGTCAGCGTTTGATATGAACAATAAAAGGGTAGATGGGATGAGATTTCTTTGTTTCTTGACTTCTTCACTGTCAATAATGGCATACTCTTACACTGAAAATGTGGAAGAAGAGGATGACTGAAAGTGCTGAGTGTGAGAAGACGTTTGGGAGGGTAAATGGGAAGGTCAAAGCAGTGAGCATTGGGACGGTTTTTGTTTATGTCTGCAGTTTTCTTAAGTGTTTCTATGTTAATAATACCAATACCACTCATATTTACTTTTAGTTACTTTTGTTTGGTTTTGTCTCTGTTTAAATGTGAAATCTGAAAATATATTAACATTTTGGATGAGTTCAAGAAGAGAAAAGAGTAAAGATCATAATAGCCTGTCTACGTCTGGTACCAGGCAGAAAGTGGGGGCATATAGTTTTGTCGGTGTCTTTGTACCTGTATTTTCAAAATTTAGGCGTTGAAAGTTCCATGTTTATAAGTCAAGATAGGACGTAGAGGTGCACTTTTGTTTTGTCTTGTGTTTAAAATGTTGATAAAGATTGGTGATAGGCAAATCCATCCATCTCCGTCCGCTTTATCCGAGTTCGGGTCACGGAGGCAGCAGGCTGAGCAGAGAAACACACCTCCTGCAGGGGCATCTCGAGGCGTTACCTGGCCTGCAGAGAGACGGTGTCCTGGGTCTTCCCCGGGGGCCTCTTCCTGATGGGATGGGTCTGGAACACCTCCTAGGAGGCAATTGGAACAGGAGCCAGGCCTCTCTCCACATGGAGGGGCAGCAGCTCTACACCGAGCTCCTCCCGCGTGACTCCCTATCTCTTCCCTACCAGGGGCATAGTACTCCAGGATCATTGAGGCACACAAACTCCCCCACCACAGTAAGGTGTCAGTTTATGGGGGAGCGATAGGAAGATCAATACCAAATATCAATATCAATATTGATTGAAGTATCAAAAAGTAGCGATACTACAAATATAAAGATACTTACTGTTGAAATTGTTCTTTTTAATTCGATACATTTTCATAATAGTGTTTAGTTTAGTTTAGTTTATCTGAACATATATCATTCACATTTTTACATGCGTTCAAGCTGGGGTGGAGTAACGAACATAATAGCCTCTCCACACCAAGCTAAAATTATGTATTTATTATAATACATAGATTCTATTTGTAGTAGAGGAGTTTCAATGCATTTTAATGCAAAACTAATCTGTATCGGATTGATATTGCAATACCGTAGTATTACTTGGTATCGGATGGAAACAGCAGGTTTGAACCTTCCTACACAATCTTTACCATTCTCTTGGTTGTCTTAATAATACATATTTTTAAATCCTGACCATGGCAGCAAAGATTTTCAATGCGTGAAAGGTCAAAGGCTAAACATGTTACATCCCTGTTGATACATGAAACTATACACAACGTGACCTTTCTACAGTTTTCCTTGAACAAAGTACAAATCGTCTTATCAAATCTCAACATTTCAGCCATATCAAACAAATCTTCCATCTCTAACTTCTAAATAGATGTCTCAGAAAGATTGCAATGCCAATATTTATCTACAAATACTCTACAGATCCGCCTTTCTGGATGTGCAACATATATTCGATTTGGAAGATGGGGCTGGCTGATACAGTGTCACAGAGAATATTGCTCTGAGTTTTTTCATGATCCCAAAACAGCCGAACCTAGTCGATGCTTCACCTCAGTTGCATCACTTTACCCACATTAATTACCATATACGCGAAGACCAGGTGGAAAGTAGGGGCATATAGTTCCAACATGTATTTAAAGAGGGGTTTTACACTTCAATTGTGGTAGTCATTGTTAACACATAGCATATAGATTACCATTAAAAAAAATAATATATTCATTTCGGTTTCCTCAAAAACCTCAGTGATACTGTACCTTACAGTGCATAGTAGCAATGACTGCATTGAGACAATAATAACATAAACAACATAAAACAAAACAAAAAAGTCAGCTTCTAAGTGGCATTAGTTACACTGAACTACATGTGTAACATTTTGCATGTCTATATTTAATCATCACAGACAACATTGCTATATGGAAAGTTATTCTTAAAGACATTTATAGCATTCTTTCATGGCTTTTCTAATAACCAAAGCATCTATTTATGAATAGAAGTTCAGCTATGTTGATGGCATTATCCAGGTAATAAACTCCAAAAAACACTCCTGTTTGGTGTGTTTTCAGTCAAGGTAATGGAGATGTCCAATCGGCTTGGATTGATAAGAAATCAGCCACTTTCACTTCATCACGAACATAGCTTTTATTCACAGCCAGCCACAGTCAAGGAGCTCATTCTGACTCGTTCTGAACGTACCTTTGAACACAGATGTCTGTAGATGCAGTTTTAAAAAGTAAACTCGGAAAAAAGGCGTGCGACACTTCCGCGTAGAGTTGATGGAGACCATGGATCTATTATAATAACTGGCTAGGGTATTGCTAGCCCAAACATGTCGCTAGCGGCCCCAGTGGCCAGTCCATTGGTACTTCAGCAAAAAAAAAAAATCGCATCCCAGAAAGCTTTTTTTCCTAGAGCGTAATGTAACGAAAAACTGCTCGTGTTCGGCTGACAGGGCACCTACGGCTTGTTTATAGATCCCACCTGCAGCTGTAATCTGCGTATGTTAATCCACGTTGGGTCACACCCACGCCACACCCCAAAATGCCATGCAAAGTGATTTATGAATGAGATTTATCTCAATTTGAGCCGATAATCAGTGGGTTTGACTGACTCAGACACGGGGGACAGAAAGAGGAGATGCTGAACGCAGCAGTCACATCAAGCATATGACAAATATAAATAAAAGTGATTGTAACCACTCATCCATCTCAAATTAACTTTTTTCGCAGATATTGTTTTGGTTGTGCTTCAGACTCATGTGCGTGAGGCCCTGTGCACGCACATTAATGTGAGCACGCGGAGGTCTGAATGGTCAAAGGAGGGGGCAGTGCGCATGCACGAGACAGATGCCCTTCCTGACCGAGTGAAAGCAACTGGAGAGAGATCAATGGATCAATGGATCAGAGGCAGAGGGAGAAACGCTTTTGCTGCAGAGACAAGTGCAGGTGAATGGCAAAAAACCAAAGCATGTGACACATGTAGCTCTTATTTTGCAATAAACCTGCATGTGAAACATAAACACGTTGGCTGCTTCTGTGAATGTGCGTAACATTATTTAATTTATTTAAACAAAGGGGCCCTTAAGAACAAACCGTCTGTTTCAATCTAATGAAGGGAATTCTGGGTCTGGGTCACGTTCAGACACTACATGTCATACACAGGGTCGGGTTGGATCATTTGAATGGATCCAAACTCCAGCGCGCGGTGCGTGAAGACAAACAAACTTGTTAGATCTGTGTCTTTTCTCAGAGCTTCATTAAACCAAACCTCGCTCATGCTCTCTCTCTGAAGGAGTTTTCTCTCAGATCCGTCATAAATCCATTTACAGATTCAGAGGATCTTCTCTGTAGGGTCACAGACTGATGGGGTCACAGCGCGGACTGAGCGAGTGCACAGGCTCATGCGTGTCATGTGTTGTCCAGAATAATGAGTGGAACAAACAGCCCTTCTCTGGGTTTAGGCCAAATGTGATCATCTCGCAGAATACAATTATTGTAGGCTAAAAGATGTGTTTGCTGACGATTTCCTGAATCAAACACTTCCTCAAACTCTTCTCTTCTCTTCACTTCTGCTCGTCTCCACAAATGCCCCTGGATCGTCTCTGTTGCCTTTATAAAATGAGATGCAGTTGAGAGTAACTTCCCTAGAGTGGGCTCTCTGACAGTATGGGACCAGGAGATTTGCACGGTAATGTAAATCAAGTAACATGCTTTGCTGAAGAAAAGGATGGGAGGTGGTGAAAGGTGGAGCACATCAATTGTATCAGGCTCTCAAATCCTCCAAATCTAGCCTTGAGTGAGAATGAAAGAGATAACGTGCAGAGACATCCCCGGGACTGTAATATTAGACAAACGGGGGATTTTCAAACGCAACCTTATCAGCGCTATCTGGCGACTTTCCTCAATTCCAATGACAGAGTATTATGCTAATAATCTAACAAAGAGTGCAGTGTGGGAGTGGACAGTTGTTGCTATGTCGGGGGTTTAGTCTGAGAATAGCAGTAAGGAAGAAAATAAAGTGAAGGTGATGTTTCAAGATGCCAAGGTCGACTGCGTCACTTTTTGCATCTGACTCGAGGTTAATTTCATGAAGTATTGAATGAAAGATCTGCAGCACATAAATTATGCACGAATGCTTTTAGCCATTATAAACCTTCTATTATACAGTACTATTATACAAGTAGGAGAGTGTAATAATTCACATCTGTACTGCCCTAAAGCCATCAAATAAGTAGATGATTAAAAACTTTCATTTTTCCACAAAGGATAAAATGTTACTTACTGTTGCTTCACATGCATCGCTTCTCACAGAAAATGTCTACTCGCAACAGAGTAAGAGTCACATGTTTTGACAATCAATGGCAGTAAATATACATTTCAGTATTTTCACCAATTATGTCACGTAACAGAGGGCCATACTGCAGTGCAATGAATCATTCACAATATGGCATTTGATTTAGTTTTGATAAGCCACCACACTTTTATTTTTTCTACGATTTTTTTGCCAGTAGGCTTTATTAGACAGTGTGAAGGAAAGTGTGAAATGGGGGATGAGAGAGAAGGGAAGACATGCAGTAAATGTCAGAGGCGGGATTGGAACTCACGACACTGCGGCCGGCTGCACCAGAAGCCTGGCATACTGTATGTGTGCTGTGCCTTAACTACTCGACCACCAGGCAGCACGCCACTGCACTTTTAATAAAAGGTTTGGAACATTAGTTTAGGTCTGTGTAACGTCAAAATGTTTGTTATTTAGGTTACGATCGTTTTTTCCAATGTTACACAAAAAAGTACTATTTTTAGTTTTTAGTGCCAATGGTGAGTCCACTCCATAGTGTCCCACAGGCTGCCAGCAGTCATGTGGCTGGAGCCTTGTGAGGGAGCTGGAGACCACTCCCTCACCAAGTATATGTATATCTCCATGTTTTCCCCCATTTGATACAATATTTCACTAACTAAATCAGTTTGATCCTTATAGTTCCCACATTATAATTTCCAATATTGTTTTCCCTGTTTCACCACTTTTTCTTTCCTTTTGAGGTGATTGGTTGAGGCACTGATTTGGAGGCGAGCCCATCTCAGCGCAGGCCAGTCAGGTGAACTCCATCACCCTGATTGTAGTCTCAGCCAAGCGTCACCAAGGGCTGTTTATATCAACTGTTGACTTTCGACATGCATTCAATTATGTAGAAACTGTGTACTGTTAAAATGACCATTTGTCAGATCTCTTTGTAAATTATTTTGAAAACCGATTTCAAGTAGCAAATGAAGATGATTTCCATCGGGCCAGTGTGGAGAGCTTGTAAATATTTTCTGCTTTTCTTTATTTGCCATGCTGTCCTGGGCTTGTAAGAGTCTGCTTAACAACCATGCTTAAAAACGTGATAAAGCTGAATGGGTCTAATAGTGTGGTCTAAAATTACTACATTCACTTGACTTGGCAACGCCTACAATTTTCAGAACCATTGGAGAAGGACGTTACTCAGTCATCAGACATTCAAGGCCCAAGAAAACCTAAAAAAAAAAGATTACTCAAAGAGGCATGAATCAATAAATGAATGATGCAGAACTGAAAAGAGAACATCTTATAACGCTCCCTCATCAAAAACATACCTGGAGCTGTGTTTTTATATATCCTGATGAATGCTGTTTTGTTAGTTCAACAGAAGGGTGTCTTTAAATGTGTTAGTTAAGGTTATACATGAGACAAATGCAAAAACGTATTCTCAAAACTGCTTTTGTTCTGTAAGGTGATCTTGAGGGCTTAAAAAAGGTAAATAGACATAAAATGTTAATGATTTTACTATTGTTAGACATATTAGGGATTTTCGATTAGCTCTTTTTGCGGCCTTTTTAAAAAATAGTAAACTATCTACTCGATATACACATTTTGCTTCTCTTCAAAACAACATTCACAATATTATTGATATATTCAATATAATGCCCACCTCCAGTTTTCTCTATTTTGCTTTAGGTTGGGGGGAACAAAAATATACTTAAAAGCCATTACAGTCAAAAATGTAATGCATGATATGTTCACAGCAACATCAAGTCCAGAAATAGCCCATTTAATAATTTGTCTTATAAACAAGTTGGTGTAATCACTCATTCGTCCAGGAGTGTTACATCATTCAATGATTGCACTTGAATTTCTTTCTACAACACCTTCCTTATAACATTAATCATCCATTATATTATTTTGTGCATAAACATCACTTGAATGAAAATCCTCACATATGCTAAGCCATACTATTTACTAATTCCTTGCTAATAAAAGACCTACAAGACACCACATAGATCCAAAGATGTCTAATCTTTCTGCTATTAAATTAAAGTCATCCTCGGTGATGAAAGCAAGTTTGCCTGAGGACACCGTCATTGTTCCGTTTGCTAATCACATTCTCCACACTCTTAAATCCTCATAATTTCACCCAAGAATTACAGATGCTTTTGAACTAATCACATGTCACGTTCATTAGACACCTGTACCGAACCATAAGTAGAAGCACGTAGGTTTGAGATCATCAGTATGCATCGTGGGTCCTCTGGAGGCGAGCTGAGGGTGGTTGTGGAGCTGGTGGAGAGGAGTCCCTATCACTTCCTTGTGCTAATTAAAACTAACGACTGGCGGTGCTGGAGTGGCGGGCAACGGATAGGCCGGACGGTGTGTTTGTGTTGCCGGTTCGCCTTCATTACCACCTCCATCCATTCTCCTTTGGATCCCCGGCACCATATCGACTCGCGCCCGACACACGGGGAGGCAAAAAAGGGGTGATCTAAATGCAAATGTATGGAGTGATGCATTGCTCGGAGAACGAAAGTGAAGTGATATGGGCTGTGTGGACGAACCAAGCTTTTTGTTAAAGGTGCAACGGCTGGTCAATACTGGTCAGGACTCTAAATGTTGGGGAGAAGCTAAGCAGTGGATTAACATGTACACGGTTTGGCCTTTTGAGCGACCTCTGATCAATGGCGCAATGCTACAGAAGGAGGAACTGTGTCTATAGCCTTCCTTGTTTTTCTAAATGGCAGTGGTCTCACAAGCCCGGAGGTCACCTGACATCCCTCTAACAGATATTGAGCTGCTCTCTTCACCCAAGGGCCACACTGCACTGATCCATAATTATGACAAATAGATACCTTCTTCATACTGCTGGCTATATTGCAAATGTAAGAAAGCGGGTGAATTTAATTTGGGGGAAATGGATTGAAGTAAAAAGGTAGTTTGGGGCAGATGATAGTCATTTGGTAAAGCTGAATCTGCTCTGACAGGAAACATTTTCAAATGACTCTGAGATGAAAATATGATTTTTCTATCTCTCAGCGGGAAATAAAAATTGGATGTGAAATGGTATTGCTATGTGGGTGACATAAAGGGATTGCAGCCGGAACATCAAAGTGTGTCCCTGGTTGCAGTGGAAGCGTCAGGCTGACGGCCAGTCATCAGTGTAAACAAACGACACTCGCCAAAAGCTGACGAAGTTTTAGAGACAGTCTAATCAGGTTTCAGCAAAAATTCCTTCGAGAAGGAAAAAAAGAAGGATTTATCATAATTTTATCTAAACTGTTTCAGTCTTCAATGCCAGTGGTGTAACTTGCCACGAGCAGTTAGCAACCACAAGGCAGCGCCCAGCGACGATTCTGCACGTCTTGAGCTCGGTTTGTGGTCAGTGGCACCTAGCTAAGGATTTGCCTGTATTGTGCATGTTTCATAAAGTCAACATCTCCTCCAACAAGTTTGAGTTTAATATTGGTCCTATGCACATATTCACTGTATCAACGTTAAAATCAGTTGTAGAATCCAGCTGTACAATAAATGTCACAATGTCCGAGATGAGTCAGAAATGGTTAACCTTTCTGGACTTGCCATTAAACAATAAAATGTAAGTGACAGTATGCGACAGTATGCGACAGTATGCGACAGTATGCGACAGTATGCGACAGTATGCGACAGTATGCGACAGTATGTGACAGTATGTGTAGTTGTAAACAAAATGGCCTGCAGTTGTCATCCCACTCAGTATAAAAAGACCTCCCTTCCACGTCTTCTTTCTCTGCTGCTCCTACTTCCGCCTCCAGTTGGGCCGGCGAACTTGCTCCTCCCACTTGCCTTTTTTGTGTAAACAATGGACAATATTCCATGGAAATGTCTAACTGTGGGACAATGCCCAACGTAAAATAACTTCAACTGATGGACAATGTTTAATGCAAATGAAATTCAACTGAAACATTACAATTGTGAAAATGATTGTTTATAAAAACTAAGGTGAAATCAATGACAAATAAACCATCTTGATTATAACAATGTTTATCGCCTCTGTCAGCAACGAACCTGTGCGGCTTTCTTTTATAAGCATTCTCCAGGTGGCGTAGTTGGACCTCCTTATTGTTTTTTTTTATCAACAAAATTTAAAGTGAATTATGCAACGCCCCTACCAAAGTATTTCAAGATAACATAACTCTATAAAGTGATAGTAAGAGAAAAATGTATTTGGGGAAACTACTTCTCAAGTAAAGCTAAGGAAACGCTACACAACATGATTTTCAGTTGCGTCTAGTCGCTCTCAGTTATCTCTAGTTGAATTCCGTCGCAGCTGCTTCAGTCTTCTAATGTGGCTTGTTTAGTAACGTCGCGTTCGAATCGCAAAGTGTGCCCCGCAGAAAGACACACCAAGGCTTCAGTCGCCGTCATGTATATGTTCTCAATGACAGTCATATTTGAATTTGAGTCAGATTGTGGCCATGCTCCAGTACATCAGACAGTTTACTGACACTTCCACACACGCGGAGCCCAGCGGCCAATGACGAGGAGCGGAGGAGACGCTGGAAACCTTCTATTTTCATCTTTACAGAAATAACCATGCACAAACAATGCCAACAGCGAAGCGTTTTTGTTTAATATTCCTGCCTAAACGTCAGATTAGTCATACAGAAAAGGCGCACGCAGTATAATAGTACACATACAACCGAAGCTGAAGCGCTGATAAACAAAACAAACCTTTTCAGTCACTCCTTCTCTTTTTCTCATCCTCTCCTGATGTCTACCTCATATACATATATGGTCCAAATGACACAGGTTTTGCTCTGATAAAATCCACACAGGAAAACATGTCCAACTTCTTCACCTCCGTCTCACCGCCACGTTTAATGTCCATTTTAGAGAATCCTGACAATCATATGATGCTGTTTAACCAATGAAAAGTCTAGAAACATGACACCAAGCATCAGTAAAGTGTGCTCTATAAGTATAAAAGATCAACATATTTAGAGCTAAGTGTAGAAATATACACAGACAACAAAGTTATAATATAAGTTTCGATTTTCCATTTGCTTTATAGTGTCTTAGAAGCACTGTAATAATAGATTTTTGAGAAGCTGGCTCGTCTATCTGAGTTTCCAGGCCACATTCATACAAAATGTGAAGGATTGCTATGGACTTTCAGGTGTAAATATGCCTGAAGTCAGGACTGTCATTGAGAACATAAATGATGAAACCTGGGGAAAATACAACTACAGTGAATCATAGCAGCGGTGGGTTATTTGTTTTGCCAAATGTCAACAGAAAAACCAAAGATTTCTGCAGATACACAAATGCAGCTTTCACCACAGGGAAACAGGAACTATGACTCTTTCTACTTTGATGGATATGTGTTTTTTATTCGGAATAGCAAAAAGACAAACTCTACGGAAAAGACCATTAAAACATTTCAAATTTTCCGTTGGGTCTTGGTAAAACATGTTGTCGAATAAGGCTCATTCTAGTCCTTGTTTTGGTTTCAATGTACATTTAGTCAATGAATTACTTTTAGGAATGTTTTCTATTTATGTCGATTTGAATTATTCTTACCTATTAGGGTGTTTCAGCTTGTTTTTAACACTTCATGCCCTTCATGCCTGCCGAGGTGGATAATACACACATTCAGATATGTATACTTTTCATGCACCATACTTTTTACTCAGACTTGAGTATTATGTTTAACAGTACTCTAAATTAAGTAAAAGTGTTGGTTCCTCTTCTGCAAAAGACAAAAGCTTTATGCTGACACATTTATGTTTCTCACTTTTAGAGCTTTTTAGTTTTTAGAATTATTCACAATTCTATCCTCTATAAATACAATATTTTGGGCATATTTAAAGGTGCCATCTGCTTGTCTCCATGGAGATAACATTGCTTTGCCTGGAATGTTGCACAGTATAACATAACTCCTTTACTATTCAATCGCAGGTGTTTTTATTGTTCAAAAATACCTTACTGTAAATCAGGGCTATTCAACATAAGGCCCGGGGGCCAAACTAGGCCCACCAAGCAATTTCATCCGGCCCACGAATCTTCCAAATATTGAAAAAAATGAAATAAAAATCTTGTTTACTGGTTTGATTCAGGATTAGCACTAAATTAGACCTGGTTTGGTTATGGGTTTATTCCTTGATTAATTCAGGATTAGTTCTGGTTCAGTTCTGGATGGGCAATTTTGCATGTTATTTCTCACAAAAATCTAATCTAGCAGCAGTTATTTTATTGTATTAACTAAATTGTGCGACCCAAAATGTTGTTACATTAGCGGCCTGTTGTGCACCCAGAGGCCTTGGCCCTCCAAAAAATCTGGCCCTCTGGAAAATAAATTTGAATAGCCCTGCTGTAAGTGGTCGCCTCTCTACAGTTCTGACCTGTTTGGCTTGATAGCGCCAATGTTTGCTTCTAAGAAGATATGTAAATTGAATTTACTTCTAAATCAGGTGTTATGTCCAGCTGCAGTTACTCTTACTTGAGTAGTAATTATTTTACACTTTTTACTTCCATTTGAGTAATACACTGAAAATAAAAGTTGCCACCTGGATTAAAGCATGTCGGTGTAATCCCTCAATAAAACACCTGGATTACAGTAAATAGGTCCTCTCCTCCTCTTGGATAACTGCTGCATGGTTGATGATCTTTCAGCTGCAGCAAAGTATTTCAATCCAACTGATGCAATGAGCGGCTTCTAATTTCTGAAACAACCATATGGAAAGACAAATCCCGTGGTCATGGAAAATATGTCAGTATGTTTGAGAAAGGTCAAATCATTGGCATCTTTGCAGTTAATTAGTTTTTAATTTTTATCTTGTGTATTTTCAGGGCGTCTGAAACGTCCACACCCCTGCTGTCTCTTGGTGGAAAACCAGCCGCGCAACATGTGCCGACATAGACCTGACAATAACTCTCCTGAGAAACCCTGACTCTTTTTTTATATTTGCCAATGTGAAATGTTTTTGTATGTGATCATAATGTCTTATTATGATAAAGAAAATATATTTTTCGAAACTCTTGCATCTCCACCGACTTAGGTTATTTTTTAAGACAATGAATTTGGGAGATATTTTTACCTTGTTGATATGTTTCAACTGCGAGACAGAACTGTCACCGGCATTGGTGACGTGTCACTTATCAGTTGATGTTTCTTCCTGAGGCGTGGTTAGCCTGACTGCCCTGTCAGGTCGTGCAGGCTGACCACACCTCCTGTCGCCTGATGGTGTCTGCGTTAGCGTGTCCCATGTGTAGGATAAGAGGTTATCCAACACACAACGTGGTTGGGGCCTTTGAATCTATTTTCTGACCATGTATTTTCACAAGGGAGCTGCAGGGGGAGCTCTGTTGCCAGAGTTATGTAGGCTACGTTCACACTGCAGATTATAAAGCCCAATTTGGATTTGTTGTTTAAATCAGATTATTTTTTTAACGTGGTCGTTCACATTACTAAAAAAATTGTGTCTGGTGTGAACGGAATGCTCTAGATGTGGCCCACAAGCGCACAAAGGAACACAACGTCAGATGTAGTGCACTGTGTTTACGGAAGTAAAAAAGGCACGTTATCCGGCCTCGTCCACTCCTTTTTTTGTCCTTAGTTTCTTTATATCTCGCACAAAGGCTTTTGATTTCTGCTATCATTGCAGCCAGGAGCGCTTAATCCCTCGCTCGGCCAACTCCTTCACAATCTCCTCAGATACCGCCCGATTACAGTACGAATCCTTTTATTTTAGCCTGAATTGATTTGTCACCCCGTATATTGATTTGTTCACAAACTTCTTTGTTCTTCCACTGACAGTTTTCGGCTCCTTCGTCTCAAATTCCTCACCACTTTCCCCGTTGTTTTCTGGCGCTTTCCCTCAGAATTGTGACGTTTATCCTGGAAATGTTGCCTATTGATGACATTCAGGTCAGATTAATGGTATGTGAGTGTTCAGGCTGAAGTCCTTTCTTAAAGTATGTTAATTCGGATTTATTTCCACAATGTGGCCTGGGTCGGATTTGAAAAAATCGTAATTGTGCTGTTCACACTGTCCTGAAAAAATTGAATACAGGTCACATATGGGCAAAAAAAATCTGAGTTGACCTGCAGCGTGAACGTAGCCTTAGTTCTGCTTTAAGGCTGCATTTAATTTTCAGGTGGCCCATATGTATACGGGCGTTTTGATTGTTAGCCATTTCCCAGAAGCCTGACAAATGCATTAAACGTTGACTGACTTGACAGGTCATTACAAAGCTAAGAATCAGAAATAAGACCATTTTACTTTATTGCCTGTACAATTAATGTTTCTATCCTCTGAGGGGGGAATGATTGGTCATTATAAAAGTATGTGGTTTAACATTATGTCTGGAAAAGGTTGAACTTGCCTCTCCTAGACTTTTGTAAGTGTCACTTCTGTGCTTGCCTGGAAGAGAACAACCCCAGGTGACAAAAATATATTTTACCTGAATTTTACTCTCTTACAAAGGTGAAAAACAACTAAAATCTTGAAAAAGAGAACATTTGCACCAGACCAAACGTATTCCTCACTTTCCTAACGCATTCCTAGTATGTTAATTATTCTTAGTGATCATTTTAAAGCACTTGACACAACTTTAAGAGATCAGAGCAGAGTTTTGCTGCTCATCGATTCTGTTATGCTTCTTTAATCCATAAAGCCAACGTCCCTCCCCTCTGTATTCATCAAGTGCATCCACAGTTGCGTGGTGAAGTAAAAGGTAAAGCCGTGCCACGGTGTGCGCTTGGGATGGAACACTATAAATCCTGACTATGTCCACGAGAGATGCAAATGCTGCATAAAAAGTATGGGCCAATAATTTGACTGGTATTGATGTCCAACTTTAGGATTCTCATAGTCAGGCCTGTATTATAGTGCTGTACTTTGTGTGAACGAAGGAGTCAACTGCACTTTTAAGTATGAAGAAGAAACCTTTCATATTATTCTTTCTGGCAAACCAAAAACAGACTGATTAGGTTCATTAGGTCTACACTTTTGAACAGGTTTAGGATTCTGATCTGTACTTTGGTGTCATACCTTAACATGTTTGGGTTGCATTAAGGGCATCGCGAGATGGAGAGTTGACTCCATCATTCACTCCGTTTTGGCAGCCATAAAAAAATTAGAATGTATTTTTTGTTGCAGAGCTGAAGACATGATGCGGGGATGGAAAAAGAACACATTGACATTCAACCCATTCTAATCTTTCAGCAGAGGCATGAGTATTCAACCAGAGATGTGACAGAGGCGGTGTAAATCTGCCTTCACTCATTCACTGGATTTGTTTGGCTCCTTTCTTCTCTGTGGTCTTGAACTTTAAACTACATTACGTGGTTTCCTTGTCAATAGGACATAACAAGACATAGTATTTATAATAAGTAATTTGTCCTTTAGGCTGGCCATGGTATTTTCCCTTTTTGGCCCTCAAAACTGAAATATATTGTAATCAGTCATACAGTTTACATCCTAATCCAGGAGTCCAATACAGACACAATATGTGCGGTGTGCGAGTACTTTTTCCTCAAAATAATAGTACTTGGAAGGACAAAACATTTAATCAGGCACAAAATGTTGTATATCCACAGAAACAAGAAAGTAAGTCATATCTGAAGGAGTTTTAATCATTTTTTTATTGTCACTTGTAGATTAACCAAAACTTTAAATCAAGTAAGAACAAAAACACTGTCTCTGAAAACTACAAGAAGTAAAATTGTATTCGTATATTAGCCACAGATAGGTTTTTACGTCATTATCAAATATAAAATAGGATTTTAAATGCAAACTGCAGGGCGTGACTCAGTGTAAATCAAGATATCACCTAAATGTTTACTTGAAATGTAAAAAGGTAAAATTTGCAAATGCCACAACGTGTCTAGAATTACGTTTGACATTTTACATTTTAAATTGCTCCTTCTGTTATTCAATGGATAACCGGTCTCAGATAGGCCTTAATCCTTCACAAATGGTGCTGTTAAAATGATTATAAATGTGGAAGGAAGTCATTTGTAATGTTACTCTTTGCCATTTGCTTGCCGCAGCCGACGATGCCACAATACACAGAAGACAAGGCAATTTATAACATGATCACCCGTCATTAGCCATTGATTATTAGAAAGTGACTAATTGTCCACGGTGACAAATGTGAATGGATTACGGTGATTTGTGAATGGGTCTGTTTTCCCGTGTTCATCTGTGTGCCAGGCTGTGCGATAAATTGATTGGTAGTTTAGGATATCGAATATGATTTCCCTCTGTCAGCGCACACATCAGCTTGTCTCCAATGTACTGCAAAGATACATTCATATATTCAGTCTATGTACTCACTGCTTTTCTTGCTGTGTGGTAATGACTGTATTGTTAAATGTCCTTCCAAAAACGTAATCACCCTTTTTGAGCTAAGTGGCTATCTTTATGAGCAATTGTCAATTAGTGTAATATGAATGATAGGGCAATATGCTTTTACAATGGGTTGTATTTATCTTTTAGTTAAGCTGAGCTGGGGAAAACACTTTATAGCTGGAAGGTCATCCTTTTGTGTGTTTCTGGATGTACGCTATGATTAAAAGAGGTTCGGTTTAGTTTCAACGCATTTGAATAGAGATGTGCATGGATGGAGGCCAATTAAAATGTTAGCAGCACTGTACTGTACTCAAGTCTCGGGCTTTGACATGTGACCTTTTTCTCCCCAGACAGTTCAGGACTTGTAAGGTGACTTGAACATATTGCCTGATGACTCGGGACTTGACTCGGATTTCTGAGCGATTGGAGGTTCAGGCAAGAAGACTGGGACCTCTGGATAGGTCTCAGACTTGATTAGGCACACCTAAAGTCCTGACGCCGGTATGTTTTTTTGAGCGGGTTAGTTTTTGTGCAGACTACCTGTTCCACCAAGAATTCGCGCAATAACACCGATCTAATGACCTGAAAACTGGTCCATACCGCTGCGGCGTCCTGGAAAAATAGACCTCTTGCGGATTCTTTCAACAGTGCGCCGAGGTCAGTCTAACAGGGTGCATTGGTCTCAATCATATAATAATCCTAATCAGGTGTATGCCTGGCGTTATAATCCCAATTTCTACATATATCATTTTATAATCTTTTTAAATTATGGTTTAAAAGTTCAAAGTTAGTTTAAAGCTATGTGAATTCAAATTAGGGTGCACTGAAAGAGCCAGTTACCATTTGAATAATAAAAACAAATAATGGACAAAAACCCGGACTTGCACTGGGAGATTGACTCGGACTAGTCCTGTCACCTAAACTAGGACTCAAACACTGTCTGTCTTTAGGGGAACACAGATGAAACACAGATGAAAGACCGGCAGTCCATGCTCATAAAGGACTTTTACTTCCACACAACAGAGTGCTTTGTATTCATTTCATGACTGCTGTCACATCGTTTGGTATACAGCCAAACAATACAGCAAGTCTTTCAACTTTGTATCTATATGACTGGCCTCATCCTTGCAGAGCATCTGAAGAGGTTTTCACAATATTTGTCTTTAATAATGAATTTCCTGCATATGTAACGCGTGGTGGACGTGTCTCATTGGCGCATATTTCTCTCACACACTCTCACAGTCCCAGTTAAGTGTTCTATTCAGCGGGTCCAAAAGCCCTCCTTCTTTTACAGATCAATTTGAAAATGCTATCAAATGTACTGTACTTTTCCATATGGCATGTTTCAACTTGATGTGTGTCTTTGTACTGACTGATCTCCGTTACATTCTATTGTTTAAGGTTTTATATTATTTGATTTTAATTTTTATAACCCGAATCTAATGACTTGAGCGTGCCTTGGACGTGCCTTGGATTGTGACTCAACAATCACACTAAACAGTACAATTTTGTATTTAACCAGGTAAGAATCACGAGATCAATGAGATCGAGACCTCTTTTTCAAGGGTGACGTGAGATTTAGCCCATTCAAGTTTTTGTTTCATTCACTCACCGAGTATGCTTGCATATGAAGATGTCTCTTTTCTTTAGAGCTTAAACATGCTCGCCCCCACTTCTCGACGTCATGTAGGCACAAGAGCTCCCCAATGTTTTTAAACTCCACTCTTTCATCAAGCTTTTTCTCAAAATGTCCACCTTCAAAATCCCTGCTGGCATTTGCGTTTTACACTGCTTCACTCACCTGTCTTTTGTGTTTGAAGTGACCACCAGATGGGCCCAATGTAAAGCTGCTGTCCAATGTTTAACTTACTGTCCTTTTGCATGCCCCAAACTCAACACAGTGTGTACATATCTACGGCCTTGACTGTTATTCTAGTAATCTCCCAGATAACGCGTTCCATGTGCACCGCTGCTTTGTACAGGATGTCATTTGCCCAATTCTGCACTCAGCACTTCACTGCAAGACTGTGTAAAAAAAAAAAAAAAAAAAGCTCTTGCTGACTATATTGAGGTTTAGCTTGTGGGGCTTGAACTTTGAAAAGCAGATTAATGTGTGTGCCTAAAGGAAGTCACAGCAAATATAACATTAGAACAGGACGCAAGAAGGCAGTAAGTGGGCAGATGTTGTCGTCCAAATCTGTATCATGAAGTACTATCTGAACTTAAATTATAGGACAGGCGCACCAAACAGTTGCTACTTTTATAGATGGCACACCAAACAGTTCCTACTTTTAGAGGCAAACAAATCTTCTTTACAGTGCCACAAAGAAAGATTACGCAGAGAAAAGTCAAGGAATGCCTGGAATTAAGTCTTCAGTTTTCAACTTTTATATGGCAGTACTAAAACACAAGAGAAAACACAATTATAGGCTGTAGCAATTTATTCCATTTCACTATTCAGCACAACAGCTGCATACAAAAATAAATACAAAAAGTATATACTGTATTTCTCATTGCGTTTTATGAGTACAATTAAATATGACGAAAACAATCACAGCTTGTTCCTAATAAATAAGTGCACATGGTCAGAACTTGCAGCAGAAGCCGCAGCCCTTGTTGCCGCGGCAGCAGTTGCAGCACCAGCGACACAGCGACAGGTGGCTCTGGCGTTTCTCTCGGACGTGCCCCGGCATCTGACAAAAACAAAACAAACAAAAAAACATAAATATCATTACTACGTTAGCGTTTCAAATTTCAACAGTGCTTAGCTTTCCCATGGGCCACAGTCATTCACTTGGTTATTCATTTGCCCGTGCTAATTGTCCAAATTGATCTATGCAAATGAACGTACCATCCACCACTGCGCCGACATGTCTTGATGTGCCGCGACTGGAGTGTCATTGCTCCCTGCTTCCTCCAGCTCTGGCTCCTGTTAAACAATTAGCGTCAGTTAGCCTAAATTAGGAGGTTAGCTAATCAACAAGAGCTATTTTTGAAGTCTCACCCCGGCGAATGGAAGTGCTGAGCTCGCCACAAAGCAAACAAAGGCCAGCACGAGTGTCACTGCAACTGCAATGCTGAATGCCTTCATCTTGTCCGTGCGTTACAAAGTGATCCTGTAGAGATTAGGCTGAGTTCTTGTCATGGGTGTGCGCGACAACCGCGTCCGTCTGCTCTTTTGATCGGCCGATGGGAAGGATTTGTTTGCACTCCTACTTAAGGCTCAGAGTGTGCGTCCCGGTTTGTGTCCGAGGTTCGGTTTTTATACGCGCACTGGACATGTAGGGTTGCCTCATCGCGTGGAGCGCCCAGACAGTTCCGAGCAGCTCTTACCTAATCATGGGGAAGTTGTGACCTCATCAGACAAATGTCAAATGTTTCACTTTTTACAATAAGGGACATTTTTGTCTTAAAATACACTAGGCAAATGAGGCAAGTGAACAGTCTATTTCCCATAGAAAATTGTAGGATCCACATATTTTCCAAAACATTTCACTTTGTTAAACATTAAACATAAAGCTTTTGTGAATGTACCATCAAATTTAGCATATAGGAAGAGAAGCCTTACAGAAATATATTGTTGTTCAAACACACAAGCATGATGTGATAAAATATCCCAATGCCACTCTAGTAAATGTAATTTAAAAATGAAACCCATTGTCACATAATTGCCTACCAAAAACCTTCTAAAATGATTCATCCCTGTGCATGATTCGACCATACTTTTCCCTCACCTTGTCAGAATGATATAAAGTGATTATTGCCTAGGACAGTCTTAAAGTCCATAATAAAATTTTTCTCAGAGCAAAATTGGACGTGACAGAATGCAGAATGTTCGGGGTCATATTAAAATATAACAGATGGACTGTAGCTCCTTCTGGATTAGGGAGAAGCCTAGCAAATGGTGTATGATAATTTGTGGCCACTAACAAGATGGAAAGATGGAAATTCTACAATGAAGTTTGTGTAATAAATCTATACTAAAACAGTTGAAGCAAGCAAGTTATATCAAGTTAATCCAAGAACAAAAATAGTAACCATTTAATTTGTTAATTCCATGTTTTATGTTTTATTTCCTACAACACATGTTTAGCCTCTAATTGTTTTAGATTTACCTGCAGATTTATTCATCTTTCTGTCTTTGTTTCGTTTTAGCAGAAGCAATGGCAATAATTTTGCCTCTTGGGATTGTTTTGGTTGCATCCAAGAGGTTCGATGGAGAAGTTTTACCATTGTTTTATTCTACATATGTCACAAAATCATCTGACATTTTCTTTTTAAACAAACCTCCAGAGAGTTTTTTTGTTTGTAACCTTTTAACTCAACATAAACTTTCTTGGAGTTGAGGTGATCTTGAATCAGTTGTTTTGAGGCTGATAAAAAACACCCTTGGAAGGAATGTTACTGACCTGTTGTGTTAAGGCACATTTATGCTCTACTTTCCAAACACAAATGGATACGCGTGGAGGTTTCTATTCGTCTTCTGTCTGTCATTTGGTCCGCCTCCTCAAAATTTGTGGCTGTAACAATGCTGTACATGTGCTAACCACTCGGGACAGTGGTGAACACAGCAGTTGAGGCTTAACTTTTCAAAAATGTGATTGAACAAACTCAAAAACAAATAAACGCTTCTCTCACCTGTTTTTTTGTTTGTTTTGTTTTGCTTTGTTTTTGTCTATTCTTTTCTTTTGCAACAAATTTGATCTAAAACCTGCTGCTTCTGGGAGTGCCTCCATGTTTGTTTTTCTTGTTTGTTTGTTTGTTTGATTTTTCATTTTGAGTGCTCTCTGGTGGTTAGTTAACAGAACAGAATAAATCAGCTTGAGAAGGCTTTTAAAATTAGATTTTTATATTTAAATTAGATTTTTTTGTTTGCTCATCACAAGTATATTTATCAATGTGACCACATCAAAATTGTCTTGATTTGTCTACCAGCACATAGAATTCTTAAAATATGAACCTGACAGAAATCACTATGTAAAGAATGGATTTATAATTTGACCACAAACGACTGCTTAAATACCATACTTGACTTGAGCTTGAACAATATCGGTAATTAGACCATTAATTTCATTATTGTATTCAAATGTAACCTAGCTATTTCAAATTGGTGTAATTTTTTTTCTGTTTACTCAAATGGAATCCAAATTGTTTTCCACTGAACAAATGAATGAAGAGGTTAAGGCCACAGAGGTCAACGCCTGGATGACTCACCATGTTGCACTGTTGTAACTCCTTCACAGAGGAAGAAGAGAATGGTTGATGGAATACCCGCTGCCCAGTGTAAAGGATGTCATTACACCCTCTCCAATGGAATCATTAGACACTCATTTAGCAGACCAAGCACACAGAGACCTGATGTTGGACCAAATTAAATCCTTTCAAAGGCTCCGAATGTGGCCTGGATTAACTCTCCGCTTTCCTTTAGGATACGACCAGCTAAAATGAGGTATAAAATCCTGCTAAGTAGTAGAATTGGACCAATGTGGTGTCATTTCTATACATTTCTATTCCTATATAATACTTATAAGCAGAAACCTCATACTAAAACTAAAATGTTGTTTGAGCATCTTGAGTGTCGGTGTTATGAGAAATTCTGACCCCCTGGCCTGGTGACTCTCTGCAAATAATCTTTAAATTTTGATTATTCTAGCGAGAAAACTCCTAAAAGATAGAATTAAGGACACTTAAAACAACTGGAAGTAGTGGTGCGGTGCTGTGCAAAAGGAGACATTTTTATTTTCCAGCACTGGTTAGCAAACCTGTCCCAAAGCGCTAACCTTAGCCTACTTATCTGTCCCCAAACCTAACCCTAAACTGATTGTGAGATAATATTTTGTTAAACCTCTTTCTCAGCATTTCTGTTGTGAAACAATAAAGAAGTCTCAGGGGGCTCTGACTTTTCTGGAACACCGTGTTAATCTGAGTTAAGGTGGTGATTTTAATTTAAGATGTCTATTTGTTAAAATGTTGTGTATATATACATGGTTATCACATTTTCTTTTTCTTCTTTTAGGGGGAGATCTTCTGACCCCAACCCTACTGCACTTCTCCGGCAGAAATTCATGGATATTTTTTTTGGGTCAATGCACCATCCTCCAGTCAGATTCCCCCCATTATCCACACAAAAATATTTGGTCATTTGATTTTAATGGAATTATTCATAACTATTCCATTATTACAATTATTATGCAGCAAAAATAATATACAAAAAAATACCACATTTTCTTTTCCTTTTTGACTCAAATGCTAACATGACAGTACAACACTGATACATGTAATTAACTGTCGTAACATAAATTATTCTGTAAGCAACACTATTGTGTACACAGATGATAAAATCAGTACATGCTGTATTAGAAAACTGCTTTATTTCTCCTTATCGCTGCAACGCCAATAAACACCATAAGATTAATTTACCTGTCCAAAAAAACAAACACTAAACACATCAAGATACAAATATATGCTAAAATCAATACTGGTGGAAATAAAACAACAACAAAAAAAGCAAAAACATGGAACAAAATGGTACACTTGGCTGTGATAAAATCCAGGGCCATTTGAATTCTCATTACACTCTCAAAGTGTTGTGGAATTGAATGTGTTTTGGCTCAATTACCCTGCGTCAGCCTGTCTCATTCACTGATAACCCTGTGGCCCAGCGATGCTTTGGATGACCACAACTGAGTCAACAATACAGGACTGATTGTGGTTACATCTGCTGGACAATCGCCATAGAGACTTGTATGCAACAGTCGTTGAGAAATGTCCATTTATTCATTCGTCACACTCAATGGTCTGATACAAAATTAGAACAAAGGTAGATGGTTTTACTTAACACAGCAACAACATTGAATCCACAACTTGTGTTTTAGTGGGCGGACTTTCCCATTATTCAATATAATATAATATTCTGAGTCTCTGATGTGTTTGAGCAGAGTTGACAGTTGAAGCAGACCTTTAACCTCACAATTAAAAACATTATTCATGCTGACTTTTCTCTGGCTCACTGTTTCATTTTGATTGGACAAAATTCCATTAAAAAAGTCTCCTGGAAAGTATTTGAACATAGACCTTAAGTTGTTATTGAAAGGTAAGGTAATTGTGAAGGAAGTCAGTGTGCCATATCAAGGTCTGTAGCCATTTCTTGCTTGACCCGTTATTAACATCTCAGTTTAAAAGCCTTGCATTATTGTATTATGAAAAATAATTTATTTGCCTTCTATAGCGCCTTTTGTAGCCACAGCTACAAGAGCTACCAGACTGTCGGGAGCTTTGCTGCCAATTTGTGCCTGGTACCCTGTGACCAAGCATTTTGAAGAGGAACACAGCCTTAATATGCAGGAGATCAAACATGAATGACACACCACTCCAGGCTTGTTTTTTTGGGTCAAAAAGATAACATGACATAATATAAGATATTTAACATTCAACAATGTCTCTATAAACAATAAGAAATATCCAATAACCAAAACACACAAACAAGATATTTCACTAAACCGATACATTTTTACAGACAAATGTTTTACAGTTTGACTTGGTTTTGACCTGCACAGCCATATGACCATCTCATGAAAAACATTTAACCTTACCACACCTTTTGCAATACACATATAAAACAATGTATTTTTTGCGGTCTGTAAGAACTGACAGAGGAACAGCTCTGATTCCTATTCCGGCAGCATGCATCATGTCCCGTCACAGTAAACACATGTCAGTCTGTTTGCTATGTTCCAGTGAGCAAGACGAAGCCAGGACCGCATCAAAGTGACACTGATGGACACAACACAGGCTAAATCTGCATACATTACATTTTTAATACTTTTATTTTTACATTTATGTATTTGGGACTCTTACACTCAGTTTATTTTTTGACGTTTAGAGCAGTGCCTTAGATAGATCTCATTAGAATGTGCAAAGTAATATGACTACTAAAGAAAGTCAGTTTCGACAACTAAAACTGTCAGGTAATGAAATAAAAAAAACAGGAAAACCAAAAGTATGGCACAGATAATTATTTGTGTATTTTTACAATTCAATGTATTTTTGGCCCAAAATCCCGAGGTAAGGCAAGCAAATGAATAAGCAATGTTTTACACAATTACAAACACTTAAAGGTATTAGGTATATTAAAAGGTACACGCTATGTAGTAACTGTTCTGGTTGAGCGTCTGCAACCTGCTCGTCTCCATGGAAATGTTACTGCTTTACCTTGAATGTTACACATATGGCATTAAGGTTGAATTTATTAAATGATGGGTGTTGATCAAAAGCATCTTGAAAACAAAACCGAGAATTTAGAAGATTTTCCTGCAATGTTTTTAAATGAACAGGAAGTTGAATGTTTTAGTTGAAAGGGCAGACACTGACATCAAAACACCCGTTGGAAGAATTGAATAAAATGGCTACTTATTGCAGACATTATGGTGAATGTTGTTTGCTAAACTCATTCAAGCAGCGTCTGACTAAAAGGTCAGTGTGTGGGCTTCTCCAACCTCGGTCAACAGCGCACAGCTCTTCAACACTTCAAGGATGTACTTTCCATTATGTGCTTTTTATTTCTGCATTCAAAACTGTGTACGCTTTATGGTTAGCACCTGGGCTTTCATTCCCCCTTAGAAATATTTGGTATTCTTGGATTTGGTATATTTTCCCCTCTGCTGGCAACAATTGGGAGTGAAGCATTTTGAAAATAAAAATTAGCAGCATGGTAATAACAGTACTTCAAATAGGACCTAACAACTTCAACAAATAAGATGACCTAAATGTGCATGTAAAAGGGCTGCACGAATTTGGAAAAAAAGTAATTAGATCAGTAATAAATGGTAGAACTTTGAAATACGGCCCGTTAATTAGTAAGTTTTATTTAAAGAAGAACTTAGTAGATACTTTCAATGATGTTAACACCTACTAAATAACTGTATTTTCAAGTGCTAACCAATATACGTTTAAAAAGTAGGATTCTGTTCAAAGTGCTGTGTTGTAAACAATTCTGAGCATTAACATTTGATAGGAAACTGAAACACAAACTGATTAACTAATACAAGAATCCCATGCATTTCAGAACATGTGTGAAATGCTTTAAACTACACTTACAGCAAGATTTTCCCCCAAAAAAGACATTCTATTATCTAAATAATTGCAGATGATGATGATTGTGCCAGCTCAAATTGTGATTTTGTTTTGATTGTGATATATTGCGCATGAATAAAGAAACATGTGTTTTTGGGTTTAAAAACTTTATCCTATAATTAAAAACAAATGTGAAGTAAATGCAGTTGAAATGTTGGCATGGCATCGTAATAGGATGATAGCAAATGTGCTCTACAAAGAAACTAAAAAGAATTAAAACTGTGACAAAATCTATGGAGAATAGCAGGGCTTTACCAGGTCTAAAGCTAAACTACAACTAAGGACTAAATATGGAACAGGATAAAACCAGGTCATACAAACAATAAACTAAACATCATCATAATTTAAGTCACATTATAGTATGTGATAGGGATGTTTTTTTCCTGTCAAGCGTTGCAATTACAGTTCGATTTGCAATTTAGGTTATTATATAGCAGAGTAACTAAAAGTGTGACTGCTGTGCCATTACTGTATGGTACTATAATGAATCTGAATCCTAACCTGAACCCAGTATGAAGACCATTAAAGGCGCACCATGAAACCTATCTTAGATGGTTGGAGATGTTATTGCAAAATGATGTCATAGGAGAAAACCTACATGTAATCTAAAAGTAAGTGTTTTTGTCTCAAAGCTAATGGCTAACATACATAAACTTCAATATGAGCGATCGCGATGACATCATGTCCAGCTGCTGCAGCAGTAGGCAGCAAAGACAACACCGCGACAACTGAACTATTAAAACAGACTAAGCACTTACAAACATAACAGCGTTATACAGTGGAAATAAGGCGTAATAAAAGTTTGAAACTCACTGAAGAAGCTGCGTCTTTCATTTAATGGCAGTCTCTGCTCCACTTCATATCAAACTAGCAGGTTATGTCCGAGTCTGACTGCTTTTAGACCGAAGATGTTCTCACAGTTCCACGGTCACAGGTTAAAGCCTGTTGTAAGTTTGCTTACAGTAATGGTTGCCGTGGCTCTGGCGATAGATAAGGTTCATGTGGGGCTGCGTTTAACATTGGAGTCATAAATGGCCCGATTATCTGCTCACTTTTAAGTTTTGCTTCTTATTTGTTTTGGCGTGTAGGTTTAAGTGTAAGTGACATGCTCAATTATATAAAACAAAATCAACAGAAGTGTTGGTCATGAAACGGCAAATATCATCCAAAACAGACCTCACTGTCGCCTGCTGCACTACTTACTGCCTACTAGGGGGAACATTTGTCTAATGTCTGTTATAATGTCAGTCCAGTCCTTGATCCAGCCCTTGAACGTTGGCCTTTTTTATTTAAATGTTTTATTTATTTTAGAAACATTGTATGCCTCAACTGTAGAATTAGCATTAGCATTGAGACACAAACGCATCCCTTTTGGTGAAATATTCACCTGTAACGTAAACTTGTTGTCAGAAACATCCACCCACAACTCGCTGTTCATTTGAGACCACGCCAGATGCTGCTGTGCCCATTTAATAAATTCCAGATAGATTTGTTTAATGCCAAACTGTGGAACATTCCAGTTAAAGCTATAACGACGCAATGGCTGAAAAGTTAACTGGAGCACTTTTACTTAGAATCAGAATCAGAAAAGGTTTATTGCCATTGCCAATGAACAAAATTCACAAACATAGGAACTTGCTTTGATGATTCGGTGCAACATAAAACAATGAACAAAGGACAGCCATTAAAAAAACCCAGGATAAAAATAGGCTTACTATGTATACAAAATGTACAGTTAAATGTACAGTTGTAGTGCAGAAAGTGAACAGTGCAGTGAGTGATTGATTAAATGATGTTATAGTTAAAGTGACAAGTGTTAAGAAGTGTTCATAAGTCCAACGGCAGAGGGGAAGAAACTGTAGCGGGAGGCTCTGGTCCGGATGGACTGTAGCCTCCTTCCTGAGGGGAGGGGCTCAAATAGTTTGATCTGACCTGCTCGTCCAAGAGCCCTGGAGATGTACAGGTCCAGCAGAAATGGAAGTCTGCAGCCGATCACCTTCTCAGCAGAACGCACAATGCGCTGTTGTCTCTGTTTGTCCCTGGCTGTGGCTCCAGCGTACTCTATGATGGCTGTGTAATACTGCACCATCATCTGCTTGCTTTCCTCAGCTGCTGCAGGAAGTACATCCTCTGCTGGGCCTTCTTGATGAGGGAGCTGATGGTGGGCTCCCACTTGAGGTCCTGGTGGTCCGTGTGGAGAGGGCTCCGGTTTCTCACCAATCATAAGCCCCGAGCCCCCCATGCAGCAAATGACTGAAAAACTTAACGCCAGGTTTGATGTGACCACTTGTCCCACGATCGACTTAACCGTTTCACTCTCCACCTTCTCCATTGGAGACAGCAGGTGGCCTATAAACGCAAGTTACTGGTCTATCTGTCGGAAAGATGAGCCCTCCCCTTGGTTGGACAGTGACGAAACCACTGACACAACCCCCGGTCCCCCCCCATCTCCCCCACCACTCTCTCAGTTCAGGAACAGGATGTAAACAGACTGTTTCGGAAAAACTGTTTCTCCACCTTAAGACACACTGCGAAGGGGTGCTGTCTCCCATCGCCACAGACATTTTTAACACCTCCCTGGAGTCATGCCACGTCCTAGCCTGCTTCAAGTTGTCCATCATTGTTCCTGTCCCCAAGAAGCCCCGGATCACTGGACTTAATGACTACAGGCCAGTGGCGCTGACGTCTGTAGTCATGAAGTCATTTTAGCGCCTGGTCTTGCCCCACCTCTAGTCCTTCACCTCCTCCCTGATGGACCGTCCCCCTGCAGTTTGCCTACAGAGCCAACAGGTTTGAAGACGAAGCCATCAACCTGGCACTCCACTTCATCTTGCAGCATCTGGACTCCCTGGGAACCTATGCCAGGATCCTGTTTGTGGACTTCAGCTCTGAATTCAACACCATCCTCCCTGCTCTGCTCCAGGACAAGCTCTCCCAGCTCAACGTGCCTGACTCCACCTGCAGGTGGATCACTGACTTACTGACGGATTGGAGGCAGTGCATGCGGCTGGGAAAGAATGTCTCAGACATTCATACTATCAGCACAGGCATGGACCATTTGAACCACTCCCCTCAAGCAGGAGGCTACGGTCCATCCGGACCAGAACCTCCTGCCACAAGAATAGTTTCTTTCCCTCAGCTGTTGGACTCATTATCTTATATAGTACATTTTAACTGTTTCCTTATGCATGCCCCTTCGATTTCATTTATGTTGATTTTATTATTGCTCAGTGTTTTATGTTACACCTTAATGCCGAAACAAGTTCCCATCTTTGTGAATTCTGTTCATCGACAATGGCAATAAACC
Source organism: Chaenogobius annularis (assembly GCA_015082035.1). Taxonomy (NCBI): domain Eukaryota; kingdom Metazoa; phylum Chordata; class Actinopteri; order Gobiiformes; family Gobiidae; genus Chaenogobius; species Chaenogobius annularis. The sequence continues at coordinate 1,197,051 of BJKM01000117.1, forward strand.
TATTCTGATTCTGATTCTGGGTGATGGTGGTGCCGAGGAAGCGGAAGGAGTCCACGGTGGTGATAGGGGAATCTGTCAAGGGGGGGGTTCAGAGTAGAGGGTGTTGAGTTGCTGAGCAGTCGTCAACAGCGTGGGGGACTCTGGGCTTGTACTTGGTGAGAATCCACACTCACACAGATGCAGGGTTGTTGTCAGAGAACTGCTGCTTCAGACGTGTATTGTACTGTGATCTAGTTCTCGACACCCCCTTGCTAAATCCATACTTCGCATATTTGTAGCTCTCTCTGTCGACAGCCCTGTGCGCTGCCTCCTTCTGCTGCCTTAACTGCCTCAGTTTTGGTGTGAACCAGGGCTTGTGATTATTGAAAGTGACTTTCAATAATGACATGTATGATCGAATGTATGACGTCACCGTGTCCATGTACTGTGGCAGCTTCTCCATTGCCTCATTTGACCACTTCTTACAGGTCTTACAGGTTTGGAGAGCTTCAGCCTCTGTCTGCCCACAGCAGCTCGGGCCACAGCAGCTCGGGCCACAGCAGCTCGGGCCACAGCAGCTCGGGCCACAGCAGCTCGGGCCACCAGCTCGGGCAGCAGCTCGGGCCACAGCAGCTTGGGCCACGACACGAAATGCATTGCTGAGGGTTGTGTAACAGTGATCCAGCGGATTCTGGTCTCTAGTCGGGACTTTAATAAACTGTCTGTACTTTGGTAGTTCGTGGCTGAGATTCCCCTTGTTAAAATCACCCAGGATAATCCACAAGGAGTCCGGCAATAAAATGCAATAAATTGAAAACATTGCCACAAAATGCATCTGTTCCCATTCCCATGCCATTACGCTGTACAGAAAAGTGTGATTTAAATGTCTACTACATTATAAGTCTTTATTGGGAAACATGTTAAAGTCCTGGAGTTTCAATGCTCCTGTATGTCTCTGAGCCTATCTGAGAATCTCCTGACCAAACAGACCGCGGCTCCAGCGCGGCGGGCAGGCTCACCTCAGCAGGCGCCACCCGGACGAGGGCATTGAACCTACAACTGTCCCATGAACCCCCCTGCCTCTGCTCTGCTGCACTGCTTTAAACGGAGCCACAACAGTCAACTCAAAACATCATAAAACTTCACATGTTGCCCCTTGCCTGTGTTTTTGTTCAAGGTGTTTGACTGGCCATAATGTTATATAATGTATTGAGCTTGTACACAAACAAGAGAAAGTATACTGAGTAGGGGCTTAGCATGTGGAAGAGATGCAGTGAAGCTGACAGAAAGCTAGGGGCATTGTGGAGGGTGTGTTATAGAACTAAATTCAAGAATAAACGTTTAATATTTTTCCTTGGAAAGGCACATTTTTAAAAATCACAATAAAATTAACAACAAATGTAACCAAGCTTCGCAGTGTTGCAAAAAGAAGCCTATAGACCCGTCTGGGAAGGAAGTGCCTGAACATTCTATCACGTTAATTTTAATGGGACAGCAAAAACAGCTCGTGGTTGCTGTTTTATATGTATGTTTATCACATTTGCAAACAGGTAATAACTACTGGTATCTAACTTCAATCTCTAGTTTCTAGTTCACCTGTTATTACAGTGGGTTTTTAGGCTTTGGTGAAACAAAGCATACGTGTCATCGTCAAACTGTTAGGTAATTGCTAATGGTAACCATCTAAATCTAAATCAGTAGATTCTGTCCTTATGCGATAATTAGCGTCAACTAAATGAATCTTGTTGAAACTTCATGCTATTGAATCTGCTATCATTAACATCCTTAGGCAATACAGATCACCCATGTGAACTGTTGCAGTCATTGTGAAAAAATGAATTAACCAAGGCTGTAAGTTGCATGTTAGAGTGTGGAAGCAGCAGCTGAACAAAAACGCCAAGTGGAGGGCCAAAGTTCATATTATCATTGTATCGTTGGGTAGTACATCTCCCACTTTGTTCACAGTAAGTGGCTGTTTGTGCACAGCCGCATTCTTATACTTTTACAAATACCTTGTTCGAGTGCAAGGGTGTCCATCAGTGCATGTGGCATCAGGACACCTTAGACTGGAGGTTGATGATCGGCTTGGATGAGGAGAGGGGCTGAGCTGTCAACCTATCACCACCTGGTGGTGAGTTGGGTCCGCTGGCTATAGGTAAACCCAAGAATATGGGAGGGTTAGCAGGGTCTTCACCCCTCACCTCCAGGAGAGCTTTTCCCGGGTGAGGTGGAGAACATTGATTCAGAATTGACCATGTTCACCACCATTGTTGACATAGCTGCCTGCAGCTATCGTATCCACATCGAGAGGAACAGGAGGTAGCATGGGCATCTCTTGGACACCTCTGTTTCTGGCATGTTACACGAGGAGAACGCTTGGGGAAGACCCAGGACACGATGGAAAGACTATATCTGGGAATGCCTTGTGCCCCACACAAGCTGGAGGAAGTATGTGTGAAAAGGTCCTCCCTGCTTAGACTGCTGCCTCTGAGACTGGGGATAAATGGGAAGAAGATGGGCACTTTTTGTACATCTAGTCATTTAATTAGATTTATTTTATTTCTATTGATTTATTTTTAAACATTAAACAACAATAACAAGAAAGGGTACATGACCGGAGAGATAGATAATATAAAAACATCTCTAAATATTAAATGAATAAATATGACACCCACAAATATTTTAAAAAGGGCACACAAAGTCCAGAATAAATTTTCCATTTAGTGCAGAGTCAGTCCTTGATCGTCTGCGCAATTTGTGACATCAATTTTCACTCCCAGATGGTGGGTGACGGCAGAGGCGAGAAAGGGGGCAACACAGGTAAGGGAACCTCCTTTTAAAGGCTCGGGTCACAAGCCACAGGCTTCCAGGCTGCCACATTCGCATTGTGGAATTTCTAGCATTTTTAATGCGCTGAACTTTGTCATTAAAGAATACTGCAAAGTCATGACACTTGGATGTGGAAATTAGTTATAACGGCAGCTGAGCTGGAGGGTTTGTTAATATGTTTACTGCGGCAAACAGGGCACACAAGTTTTTATTTCAACTTCCAATTATTTCAGAAAAATATCCTTCCCTAGTTCTCCATAAAATGAGGTTGTACATGTACAAAAAGTATACCCAAAGATATCCATTCATGTTGTCCATGGCAGGAGTTTTGAGACCCAAATAGATCGTTCTGAAATTGAGTAGGTCCCAGCTCGCAGGGGTCTGTTAAATGAGCAGCTGTTGTCACCCAAACATAACCAAGTTTTTATCAACAACTAAAATCTGAGTTTCTACGCCATGTTTTCATGTTTCTTTATGTAATGGAGTGGATTTGGATAGTGGTAGAAGCATTATACACTGGATATTACATATTTTGAGAACTACATACACTAGCTTTGTTTGCTAAGTCCCTGGGCTCAACAAATAAAGTTATCGTCGGTTTGTTGCTCGATCAAGTCAGCGTTTGGTGGGGACCGATTATGTTTTGTTTATATCTGTTTTGCCATGTCATTTAGCAGTTCCATTCTGTAGTTTCTTTTAGATGAGCAAATACCACACAGCTGGCGTCTGAATCATTTTAGGGAAGCGCTGGTGGGGTGATGTTACTATTTAGCAGCTTTACATATATCAACCCATCCGAATCCTGAGACACGTTATTCATATTCGCATACCCATTTCACTCTTATCTGATATTTCTTGTGCATGTAATTCTCGCTGTGAGCTATCACCATTTCATTTTATCCATGTCTTTGAGCAAACCCATCACTTTGATTAGTGTAGGAGATCTGAAGCCTTCCACATTTGAATAACAAACTTCAACAGTCTGCTCTCTATCTCTGCATACACATGTTTATGCTGACGCTCCTATTATGAGGCGCTGTGTACTCATTACAGGCAGAAGGATGACTCACAGGTAGAGGATGCATTGTGTGTCTGGTGAGATGAGATTCTTTCTGTTAGGCTTTTTTTTTTTTTACAACGAACACTGAAGACAAAGTGAGAGCAGAGCATGGCGCGGACAATGGCTGCTCCTGACAGGGCTCCCCCACCGCTCCTCGCTGCATAAAGGTAGGACAGGCCTCTACCGTAGATTGTGTTGGCCAGCAGGGCTCCGATGGAAATCAGTCAGGCGCGGATGCTACAGCATGTGCCCAAACAGAGAAATGAAAATACACTTTTCTATTCGAGGGGATTTTCAGTATGTGGCCGAGTCCCCAGCTGCAGGCAAACAGTCACACAGGATTTTTACTCAAACTACTCACTGTTTGATTAAAGGAGTGCTGTGTAACTTTGGTGCTGAAGAGTCTGCCACTTGCTTGTCTCCATAGGGATGTTCTTGCTTTGCTTGGAATGTCCCACAGTATGGCATTAAACTTATTTATTTTACATTTATTCAATTACATGTTTCTCGTGCTCAGATATACATAGAAAAACTAGCATTCTTTCTGTGAGAAGGCTCGCCTCTCCACAAATCTGACTTGTAACTTGGCCTGGTGGTGTCACCTGCTCAATGGACAACTTTAACAGCATACAGTGGAACATTCATTTTACATAGTGCACTTTTAAAGGAAGTATTCATGGGTTTCAGGTAAATGATTCCATCTTAATTTGAGAGTTTCTGTTTGGACCTTTCCTCATTCAATAATTATAATATTTTTATTTGAACTGCTCCATTGCTATAACAACGGAGGACCGTTGCCATGCCAAATGAGGAAGAAATCCTTATGCCTGAAACCCATGAATATGTCTTATTATATTACATGACCATTATAAATATGTATCCACTAATGCTGATTTGACTGATTTCAACTATCGATTTATTCATCATTGCAAAAACATTTTACATGATAGAAGTTTGTTTACATTTTGTGCTTTGGTTGTCATGCCGATTATCCAATCAGAAAGCATGATGGGCCTCTCATGTTGTGTCACTTAACAATAGAGCTGCAATGTCCATTATTTTAGTAGTCAGTGATGATTTATTTTTTGATTAGTCAACTAGTCAAACCACATTTTTTCATAAATGTTTTAGCGTCTGTATAGTCCCGATAATGATTATGATTATCAAAATGACCACAATATTATTTTTATTTTTTTTACTAGTCATGATTAGTTGATTAATCGCCACTTCACAATAAGCCTAAAGTATCTATGAAACAGTATGGCAACCCATGTTTAGTTGTAATTGTATTGCCTAGGAGCACGTTAGCTACAGCTATTAAATAAAATAAAAAGAATAAATAAAGAAAATGTAGGGGGGAAAATGCCATTGTTAATTATTTATTTATTTAAGTTTTTTTGACTGGATGCTATAACACATCTCTGACATACGAACCAGGCTAGGACTCTTTTTTTTTTTTTTTTTAACCAACAAATACATTCATTAAATGTTATCGCATTATCAGATTACTGAGGTGAAAAGCCACAGAAGCGGTATTGTGCGTTTGTCTCAGGGTGAATCGCTCTCATTGGTTGAAATAGTTGAGACGCACAGTATGTCCCCATGAGGAGGGAATGAATGTTCAAAGTTCACTCACTTCAAACAGAGGCGGGACACACAGACGCCTGGAAGCTCGCCCGGCTGAGAGAGGCTGCACACTGGCACAATTCATACAAGCTTACAACTAATGAGAGCGGTACAACTATATGAAAAGTGTGGGTGGTGGAAAAAGGCAAATGTCTCATAGACGTGGGTCCAGTGACGCTAGGGGGAGACAGCGAGTCAAGTGGTAGAGTCGCCGTATCGTCGGAATGTTGGCAGTTCAATTTCAGCCCTGCGCATATACTTTTATACGTATTCTTACAGTGTCCTTGGGCAAGACATTTTACACACCTCCAGTGGCGTTGCAAGGGTTTGTCCAGACACACTCCACTTTCTTCGTTTTGCTTTTGAATTAAAAAAAAACAAAAAAAACTGAAGCCGCCTATAAAAATCAGCATACCGTATTTTCCGGACTTTTAGCCGCTCCCCTGTATAAGCCGCATTTGCTCTATTTTTAAAAAAACGATAATAAAACAATACATAGGCCGCACCTTTTGTATAGGCCGCAGAACTCTTTCCTTGACTTTTGGCATCGCATGAGCTCGTCCCGCTGTCCCCCTCCAGCGTCTCACCGTACATTCATTGATGTTAAGCTTGCGTGCAGCCGCGCGGTTTCCTAGCAAGATCGATGGCCTTCAGCTTAAACTTGCTTCGTACGAACTTCTTCGTTTGGGTTCCATAATGATGCGGCAAGAATTTGAAAATAATTATAGTTGGTAATTTGTCGTCCGTTGTTCTATTTGCTAGCTGAATAAAAAAGCAACATCTGCTTCTTTGCTTAACTTTTCTGTAGTTTTGATTCTAATTCGGTTAGTTCGCCCCTAGCGGTGAAAGAAAAAAACCACAGAAAAGCCGCAGCCTCTAAATAAGCCGCATGGCTCAAAACATCTGACAAAAGTAGCGGCTTATAGCTGTTTGCAACAATAATGCCACAGTTAGTTTTTGCAGTTGATGAAACCATGACTGAAGACAGTATGACAAGAAATTGGGCTCACTGATGTCATCCACCTGTTGTAGTCAAAGTATAAAACTACAGTCAATTGAGAGCTCTAATTACTGTAATGAGCCAACTACCGTATTGTTGTTTTTATGTTGTTTTGTATATGGTGTCACTTATATGTATTGTTGTCTGTACTGCACAGTACTCTGGCTGTTTCTAAATGTACTTAATAGATATATTTAATTTGATATGATATGAAATGCTCTCTGGGGCCCCTGGTGATACGATGACTCAAAATTGTTCATTTCCACCCTATGTTCATTCTCTTACACTTGGATAGACAATGCTAACCAGAGATTTGTCATGGTATTTATGCCATATATCTGGTCTCCTCACCATTAAAATGTAAAATAGTTTGTTTAGTGCTCACTAGATTCTGACCAGAAGTAGAAATCAGAAATCTCTACTTTTTAAATTTAGTTGGCCTTTAGCTCAGATTTACAGGCTAATTGTTATCTAAAATAAAACGATTTACACATTCAACAATGACTCTTAAAGAGGCGCAGATGATGGTGCAGCTTTACACGGCCATCATTGACTCCATCCTCACCTCCTCCATCACCGTGTGGTACGCTGGAGCCACAGCCAGGGCCAACAGAGACTACAGCACATTGTGCTTTCTGCTGAGAAGGTGATCGGCTGCAGACTTCCATCTCTGCAGGACCTGTACGTCTCCAGGGCTCTGGGACGAGCAGGTCGGATCACAGCTGACCCTTCTCACCCTGGACATGGTCTATTTGAACCACTCCCCTCAGGCAGGAGGCTACGGTCCATCCGGACCAGAACCTCCCGCCACAAGAAGAGTTTCTTTCCCTCTGCGGTTGGACTCATGAATACTTCTTAAACACCTGCCACTTTAACTATAATTTAATCAACAACCACTTTCTGCACTACAACTGTAAAATTAACTGTAAATTCTGTGTACATACTAAGTCTGTTTTTATCTTATTAGTACATTTAAATGCATGCCTTATATATTTACCGTTATTATTGTTAATCACCAAAGCAATTTCCTTGCCTGTGAATTTTGTAATGACAATGGCAATAAACCTTTTCTGATTCTGATTCTCATGATTATTATTCTAATGTTAAATACAGGAGACTGGCTCTGGAATTCTAGCCGACTCGCTGAGTGATCGAATGCTGCATGAGCATCGAATGTCACGTCTACTAATTGATGATCTATTGTTGCTACTACCCCAGCAATGTGGGTTTGCTTTCTGGCCTCAACCATTTGAACAATGTTTTTACCCTCTCTCTTTCTCTCCGGCTCTAACCCTCTCCTGTCTAATAAAGCCTACAAGCCAAAAAAAAACTGTAAGACTTTGTGCTTTTTTAGTAGCAGTTTTCCTTCAACATCTTCCTATAAAAGTCAAAGTGGTAGAATTTGTTTTTCACTGGTTGTTTTTTACGTACATTGTGTTCTGTTAGCAGCAGTTAAGAGCACAAGGAGAAATGATCAACAACTGTTCCTGCATTTGCTTGACAAATTGGTGTGTTTCAGTTAATTCAACACTAAGATAAATACACAAAAAAAAAAAAACTATAGCTCTAATCGAGTTACCAGTTTGCCTCCTATAAGCTGCTGATCCAGTTAATTATTCAAATTTGTCTGCATTTAGTGACCAAATCTAAAGTATTACAGGGAAATGAACAAGGATTTATTTTGCAATATTCATTTTAGAATGTAGGTGATTGTAAGAGCACCAGGCTGGTAGTGCACAGTATTGACACACTCATGGTGACGACATAAATCAGCCACTACCGGTCAATTCTGGCCTGCACTTCACACGTTCATCCGTCATAATGGTCTCCTGGGAACAAAGAGCAATAAATTAAAGGGCTCATTCAATTTCTTTTTGAGCTTTTGCATGATCGGTTTTACGCTCTCACACTTTGTTTTCCAACACAATTACGCATTTTGTAGGAAATGTACATGGCCAGGGTTGGCTAGGCTCTGTCCTATCCTACATGGGTTAGGGTTAGGCCATCATGGACAAAGTGTCCAATCGTCTTTCTACAGAGAAGGTGAAGTCTCTTTCACACGCAGACTCAGAGACCAGATTGTGCAAACGGTGATCAGCAAAGTCTCACTTTTCCACCACACAAGCTGGAGATTCGAGTGAGCAGATTTTCAACAGACCTGCGCATATATGGGTCAAACACCATAGTTCAAACCTTCAGCCCTAGAGCCCCTCCCTCACTCCGAGGACCAGTCTGTCCGAGACCTGGAGCCCGTCCCTCTCTACGAGGACCAGTCTGTCCGAGACCTGGAGCCCGTCCCTCTCTACGAGGACCAGTCTGTCCGAGACCTGGAGCCCGTCCCTCTACTCCGAGGACCGCAGTCTGTCCGAGACCTGGAGCCCCTCCCTCACTCCGAGGACCAGTCTGTCCGAGACCTGGAGCCCCTCCCTCACTCCGAGGACCAGTCTGTCCGAGACCTGGAGTCCTCTCCGTCTGAGGACCTTATTGTTGCAGACCTGGAGTCCTTTAAATTTGAGAAGCACACTGTTCCAGTCCGGAGCCTACCTACAGCTGCGCCAGCATCTGTGTGCAAACTTTACCGCCATCTGAGAAAACGTGCCCCTTCTGTCACTTCCGCAGGTGGATTTGTAAGATCAGGAAGAGATGTTTCAAATAGAATGAGACATTTCTCATGCTGTTTTCTCTGTTGAATTGCATTTTTTGCAAAGGTTGAGTTTGTTAAAAATACAAATTAATATGTAATGAGAAGTGTTTAAGTGTAGTGCAAAAAAAAAAAAATGACGAGTTGACAATTAAAGAAATCGTGATGTACTAATACATTGTGAAGCATCAACTTTTTTTATTTTTATTTTCTGTTCTATTTTCATTTCAGGGAAAGTGCATATTAATAAACATTTCTGTAAATATGACAGAATTAGCCAGAATCATCTGTAGTCCCATGATTGCTGTTACGGTCAGCCTCAAATCGGGGAATAAAAAATACAATAAAGCAATGCTTTTACACAGAAATATTTACACTATTTACATTAAATGTCACAGACACATCAATCATCCAGTTACAGACCAACTGATACACAAGAGAGCAGATACACATCATATAGAAAACAAACACACGCACACACTGCTCTGTGTGTCGCCGCTGTTTCCTGTAGAGACGGCGCTCTGGATCAATCTGACGGGTTTGTACAGCCGCTGCTCTGTCATGGTACTCCAGGTGTTTAGGACTGACCTGCTCCAGCACAAGGTCACGTCAGGCCCACAGCTGCAGGTCTCGTCTACACCTGGGTTAACGCAGCGGCTCAGGGGCAGTTTGGGTTTGGGGCTAGACCTTAGACATCCGGGGCTATTTTTACTAAAAACTAAAGATATATTGAACAAACCAAAAAAGTTTAAAATTGCAATTGTTCTGGAGATTCAATTCACACATCACCGTTATTTTCATTGAGAAAACAATGCAATTTGTTTGTGCATCTGTGGTAAATTCACACCTTTTTATCAAGTATTCAGTAAACTGTCACAAAATGTAACATTATATGCACAATTAAGGTTTTTTCTCTCCTCGCTCCCCCCTCCAGAGAGACACGCACACTCACATCACCCGTGCATTACATCATTCAAATGGTCATTCATTTCTGTATATTCAGTTCAGCAATGGCAGCTCTTAAATCTAGAGCTCTGTGCTTACGTTTAATGCACTTAAATCGGCATCCAGACGACAGCAGAGAGAAGAGGAGATGGATGTCATTCTCCATGACGCTTCTGGCTCTGCGGAGGGCTGAAGGACTCTGCGTGTCCTGAAGATGTCCTCCAGAGCTGGTAATCGCAGGCCGATGATGGTTTGTATACCATAGAGTTAAGCAATAATAAAGGCTCCCAGCAGCTCTGCAGACAGGTTGTTGTTTTTTTTGAGTCTGAAAAGTTGCTGTTGGACCATTTTTCTAAGGCAGTGGAGTTGGTTTTCCATGCGAGCTCCTCAGTGATAAGAGTCCCAAGAAATTTGAAAACTTTCTCCTCGAATTTTAAATTGGTGAGAAAGTCAACTATAACCTCTTAAGTTTTTCTTGTTTAATGTTTAATGTTACTGGCCGTCTCTGCGGAGAGTCGAGCGTGCCAGCTAGAAAAGCACCTGTAATCGAATAAATGCAATATACTGTGGATAAGACTGCAGAACATGGCAGGCAAAGCGATCAAATCTCCATGGAGTCAGGTGGCAGACCCCCTAACGGAAGAGTTACATAATCCACTTTTCAGCAGGGCTCTCAACAACCTTTTAACAAGTCAAATTTCTATACAGCGCTTCGTTTAAGTGCCTCGCTCCTGGGCTTCACGCTGAGCTCTTCACCGGTGTTTAACACATCTGAGATCGGTGCGGCTGGTGGCACTTGGACGCGGAGGTTCTGGAGCGCTGAAAGCGGGCCCCCGGAGCTGGGAGAGTTTAACTGACAGGTTAAACCCAGTCACTACTCAGCATGTGATCTGAGGGTAGAACGAAAATGTTTTAAGAGTTAAACAGTCTGTGATTCTGTCATTTTCAGACAGAACGTTACATTTTTAACCAACAGCAAAACAGGCAAGTCAATAGATACATGTTTTAATTGATAGTCGTGGAGTTCAAGGTTTACACGGTACTTTAAATAACTTTAGTTAGTCAGGGTAGCCTCAGCAGACCAGTCTTGCAATGATTTGGCAGGTTTTATTTTGCCGCATGAGGATGAAAAGCCTTATAAATCAATTATATTAGGCTCTCAGATGAGATTTGACCGGCTTCTCTTCAGCTGGTAAGAGAACACTCGACTAGAATTGTAACATTGGCATGCAGTTTCGAAGGGCCAGATTGGTTTTATGAAGATTTAAGCATGAGAAGGGGAAAAAATAACTAACTTTTCTAATAAAATCTACATATCGGATTGCAATTTTCAATTTTAACCAATAATAAAAAGGAGTAGGGAATAAAACGTAACAAATGGAATCGTATGTCGCTTGTATTCGATATCAAACGAAATATGTCACAATAACACAAACTTGCTCCATCTGACATGTACCTCATTGCATTCATGATTGTCCGTTCGTCTTAATTAGCTTTGATTATTTTTGTAATGAACAATAAATCAACATTAGCAAACTCAACAACAGCAAAATCTTTAGTACATATGGTTCCTTTAAAAAGTAAAAGAAACACAATATCCACACCCAGGTTTTAGAGCAATAGATATTTTTTATTCCACACCAATTTACAAAAAAAGGCGTCTTTACGACCTAACCTGAGTAGAGCGAGTTTGTTAAGTGAAAAGGAGTCATTTGTTCTTTTATATCAAGAAACAACGAAAAAAATTAGCCGCGAATGACCTTTTTCTCAACACTTCAATATAGCATATTTTCACATTCAGTCTGTACTTTTCGTCCAGTGCAGAGGAGGAGTACAAAAAATAAAAATAAAAAATAAAAAGACTGAAAAACATCTATGGATTTGACTTTTGGCTAGCAGCCTCTTCTTGATGGATCAGACACACGCAGCAGCCGTATCGGAGTTGAATCTCGCTGTAGTGGCAGAACAGCCGCTGGAAACATGAGCCGCTAACTTACAGATATTCAAATGCGACTGCTGTCTCTTCTTTCTTCTTCTTTTTTGTGAGGGTTTTTTTTTTTTTTTTTTTTTTGCCAAAGGGGGTCTGTTGGTTTTGCTTTGCTGGATCCTGAGCTGTAGATACTGCGGCTTAATAAGGTGAAACATGAAACGCATTATGTATTCATTCACAGAAATCATACACAAAGTTAATATAAGCTTCTTTTTTTTTGCAATTGTTAAACTCAGAAAAAATGAGAAATTATATTGCAAGTTTTCCACCTTTTTTCCGTTCCAAGTATAGCGTCTTTGAGTGGGGTTCTCTGCAGGGTGCCTCCCCCTTTCCGTATGTTCCCCACCCCATTTGAAGTGCAGCCATACCGAAATAGAACAGAGCCAAAGATGACTTGTGCACATTTTACACTTAGAAGCTTTTGTAATTTTGCTTAAGTTACAATAAACCCCATTATTTTTCAGTTAAACGGGATTCTGCACGCACGAGGAGCGCGCTTTTTCCAGCTGGATCCTTCAAAGTGATTATTGTCGATTCTTTTTCATCATCTCCGTTGAACAAATGCCCCCCCAAAAAAATCAAGTACGCCACTCGTACGACACTCCTACGCCGTGCAGACTTTTTTTCTTTTTTTTATGTCGACTTAAAAGTGATTCGTTTTTGCAAATTTGTATCTTGTGAAAAGTCATTTGCATAAATTGTTGTAAAAAAAAAAAAAAAAAAAAAAAAAAAACGCTGGCGCTGCTTCTTTGTTAGTCTTTGGGGGTGAAAAAAACAGTGCGCGCTACATTATTTAGCCTTCAGTGAACCAGTCCTTAACTGGTCTCAGTCAGAGCAAGCGGACTAATAAATTAAAGCTGCTAAAGCACAAAACACAAAATAAAAAGCCTCAACTATGTTTCCAAATTAATAATATGGGCGAGTGTATTCAAGGGGAAAAACTAAATGACACAGTTGTAGTCCACGACAAAGGCTACATCAACGAAAACGAATTTGGCAGAGTCAGTGCTAGTCCAACCCTCTGCCGGAGGTGAGGGGGCAGTTTCTTGTAGCACTTGTCGGGTTGTAACGGGTGCTTATCTCAACGGGACTGGGGGCGGTCAAGGTGCAGCCGCAATTGGCCGCTGGAGGGTTCTCCGCGGAAAACCCGGGAGGAAGGGTGCCATTCGAGTCTAAAGACAGGCGTCCTTCGCAGCGTCTCGTCGCGTGTTAATTGTCAGAGGGGTGTCACTGAGGGGGCGTCTCTCCCACCAGCTCGATGCCATGCTGCTGGAGCTGAGCGCGAAGCAGAGCGTTCTTGTTCTTCAGCTCCACGATCTGGTGAACAAAAGGGAAGAAGAGGAGAGAAATGATCAACAACTGCACCGGGCTGCTAAATATACCTCAAAGTGTGCGGCAGAAACTTTTTCCATTTGAAGACTGAGGAGTAGGAAGGCTGCAGATTAAAGAAAAGCCTGTGTGTGGCCCCACTCAGACACGCTGCTGTCCACCAGTGAGTGCGGAGCTGTGTCATCTGTGCTACATTTCCCCCGGGTGAAAGCCAAATGCAGCGGCTCCCCATCGCGCCGAGGAAGAGATGGGACGCTTTGAGCATCAGAACAGGAATATATCTCTCAGTGCCTTACAGGCCTAGGATTCAAAAGGAAAGCTTCGCCTCAGAGCTGCAGGATTTGACAATAGTTTTCAGAGAATTAGCATGCACTTAGTTCTCTCATAACCCCTGTGTATAAGATTCCCACAGTCTGTCAGACAGACTCCAGGTAACACGTCTCGTTATAGGAGTGCAAATGCTTTGATCCTCTGTCTGCCAGAGATGATCAGCTATAGAGCCTCCCGTCTCTGGAGGTTTGTCTCAGAAATGAAAATTCATACAGAGTAGAGGAGTTTGGGATGTTGCAACGATCTTAAATGCTCCAAACTGTTCTGAGAGGAAGCAATCTTCACAGGCGCATACGGAGTCTTCTATGGCTGCCCGCTTCAAAACTTCTGCTATACCAACCAGCTTTCGGAACGTTTGCACTCATATATGATTCATAAACCTTATTGACACGGTAGAAGTTACACAGACTTGACAGCACCAGTGTGAGGGACACGTACTTGCTGTCTGCAGAGCTCGTTGTCCACCTGTATCCTCTCCACCTCCTTCAGAGCCTCCTGCAGCTGCTGGTTGCTCTGCCTCAGCTCACGGATGTAGTCACACGCTTTGGACAGGATGCCCCCTTTGCTCTGGAGGTAAAGCAGAATGTCACGGATAGGATACGATACAATACAAAGATAATGATATTAGAATGCCCTTAAACTGCGTCAAACCTGCTGAATATAATAGTTCATATTAAGAAAATCCCTGTTGTCAATAGATCCTTTAAAATGTCCGTAAACAAGTATGGAATTAACCTCAAAATATCACAAAAATGAAGGTGGTTTTGTCAAATGAAAACCACTCAGATAAATGTAAGTGACATCAGAGCCTGGTATAAAGACATTTACTATTACATTTTACTTTATTCATTTATTCAATAGGAAATTATGATGACACAATCCGGATTTTTAGGTTTTACAGGACAAATACTTCCAGAGATGTTCTATCTATAGATATATTACTTACTTAGCCACAAATTATACTTTTTAATGAAAGAATTTTGAGTCTAGAAATGTGTTTTGTTTTCCCTTCATAATAATAATAACAATAAAAAAATAAATTAAAAAAAAACTGAACTTTCTTCCCTAAAATATAATAAGACTTAAAATGAGTAGTATTTAGATCAGTTAATCATTGAAAATATATTAAGGTCTACTTCATTTGGCCACTCTTTATTTTTTTACATCTGATCAGAGTTTTTAAAAGGTCAAAACACTTACAGCTCCAGTCTTAGTGCTGTCCATGTTGCAGTCTGGGATGATCTTGGACAAAGTCACGATCCAGTTGTTAATTTTGTCCCTCCTCCGTCTTTCAACTGTCACAAGTATGGAAAACAGAAAGAATTGGAATGACCTTGCAATAACGTTATTTTAAAGCACACTTTTCATCTTTGTTCACCCTCACTTAAGAGCTTGTTCGTTCCACTAAAAAGGGCACTTTTAATCGCCGCAGCCCAACACTGACCTCTAGTGCCCATTAACGCCACCTGCTTTCACTGTTCATTGTCCAGTGCCTTGTCGTTCCACAAAGCCCTCTATTGTTTTGTG
The DNA here is from genome assembly GCA_015082035.1 of Chaenogobius annularis. Lineage (NCBI taxonomy): Eukaryota > Metazoa > Chordata > Actinopteri > Gobiiformes > Gobiidae > Chaenogobius > Chaenogobius annularis. Next base: position 1,212,307 of record BJKM01000117.1, read on the forward strand.
CGAATCAAAAGACACAATCAGACATAATTACCCACCTTCATTATGTTGCGCTCTCCTCTTTTCATCTCGTGGCGTGCGGGGTCCGTCCATTTTCCTGCCCACATAAAAGGAAATAAAAGCATTCTTCACACTAGGGTATATCGCTGCGTGTTTGACTAGGATGCTCCCTGGCACCGGTCCAGTCCAATTGCTCGACTCAATCTATAATCCTTTGCTTTAGAAAACTTGTTATCTTCGAGACGCGCGGCCTTTGTAGCGGCGGCCGGCTCCGTGTGCATGCTAATTCGAGCGGTGAGGTGCTGCGGTCACGCTATCGGAATACTACAGAGATTCGCCTAACCTTTTTTTTTATTCTGGCCCGCTGTCCTTTAAACGAGATTTGGCCCGGAGGGATGTTTGCCTTTTTATCCCGCAGTTAAACAGTTGTTTCTCAGATGATGGGTATGGGGATGTTGTTTCTGGCCTCATGACGCTTTCAATTACGCAAAACATATGTCAAAAGATAAATTAGCCATAACGTTTGTAGTGAAGTATTCGGGTTTATTCTGTCACAAGCGATAACAAAACTGTAGACTGTAGGGCTGGGTGATTTTTGCCTAAAATACAACTTACATATCATTAGGTTTGAATTCAAAATGATGGTGCAGTGAAAATGAGACTGAAAGATGAAATTGCCCAGTTTTGGAATGCAAAACAAAAAAAGGACAAAGTGGTTTTGCCTTTTGGTCCAGAGGTTAAAGCAACAGCACTTATGCCAAGCTATGTCTATTGTTTAGTTAATTTGCTGAATGTCCTCCCTTCTCTCACCCCCACATCACACTACACCAGGCCTATTCAACTTGAGGCCCGGGGGCTGGGTCAGACCCTCATCTTCCAAGTGTTGAAAAACAGATTTTTAGTTCAATTCTGGGTTACTAGTTTAGAACTGGTTTGGTCTTGGTTTGATTCTGGTTATGCCTGGTTTCATTCTGGGTTAGTCCTGGTTCAGACCCGGTTGGTAGTAGTCTTGTCCTAGTTTAATTCTCACAAAAATGTCCCTTTTAAAACAGATCTGGTGTGGATATTTTGTGCGGCCACAATTATGTTAAAATAGTGGCGTTTTGTGCACTTTCGGCCCAGATACAAAGGCCCTACCAAAAATGTGGCCCTCTGAAAAATTAAGTTGAATAGCACTACACTACACTGTCCTGTCTAAGTCTAATAAAGACTCAGGGCCAAAAAAAACAATGTATAAAAGAAATACATGAAGTTATGGGAGGAGTGATGAGATTGGCCATTGGAGAAAAAAATATTTTTATATATATATATATATATAATATATATAATATATATATATATATATATATATATATATATATATATATATATATATATATATATATATATATATATATATATATATATAAAAAAAGGTTTACAACTAGAATACCAAAAGTCAAATTCTATTTTTGGTTGCCCAGCACTGACTGGCCAGCTGTTAAAGCATAATTGTAGTTATGTACATTGATGTATGTTTAGTTAACAATTGTTGGTGGTAATATTGAGTAATTTTATCATTCCACTACTTTTAGCATGTAGTTCCATAAATAGAAAATGATGTAACGACACAGGCATCACATATACTTTCTTAGGTGTCCCATTAACTTTATCATTATTGTGTTTATTGAATATTCCAGTAATTTAAAATAGTGGCTAATGCTAGCTTGTTTGTAACTAGCTTGAGTTGCGCAAAGCTAGCATAGCGCTGTAAACTAGCTGGCCAACAGTCAAAATTAAATATTAACTAAACTGACCGTCCCTTTGTGTTTACGGCAAAGACACAACTTTATTTGGCTAAATTTTACGCACAACCATTACATAAAAGCAAAAGTAGTACCAAACAAAATGAACCTAAAGTAAATTTTCTGCTTGTTAATAATTCTTGTAAAGTCTTGTTCGAGGCCCCTGAGCACCTGAAGTCTTTATTCTGGGCTGGTGAATTCGTGGCTAATCAACCCAACTCCACAGCCGATAGACTATCTACAGCCCAGATAGGAAACCAAGCCCAGCTGAGCCTCACTTGTATCTCAACACATCTTAATGGGATTTTCGGCTGCATAATGGATTCAGCCCCAGTCTTACTGTACACGGCAATAAGGAAAAATGTGGAATGAATAAGTAAGGCGCAGGGCTGCAGGAACGTCTTTGGTTTAACCTAGGAGTTGGAAAAACATCTGAGGAAAAAAATGAGTGGAGCCACTTTCCCCTCGGCTGTGGGCTTTATCCAGACGCTGGCGAGAGTAGGACATATGCAGTAACACATATATACTACACCTTTTAGTTTGAAAACCGACACTTCAGACCAATTTTAGATTAAAGCCATAATCTACCTACTTGTTTGGTCTGATTTAGCCTGTCTTGTCATTTGGTAAACAGAACATTAGTGATAGGATTTTTATGGAGCCAGATCGCAATTTCGATTTGATCACAATTCATGTAAACGTAATACTTTCCCAGAGATAACTTAAGTCAACTACTTCTTCTGAAAGTTTACGCTTTATTGAAATTGATTAAATCCCCCCGTCACTCAGAGCATTGTTGAGTCTTAGTTTGAGCACAGAGCTGCATTCAACAGATCGTCATGGGATCGAGATAACGATCAAACCATTTTTTTAAGCACCATATTGTCCAGCCCTATTTCAAATGTATATGAATTATGAGGGATCCATTAAAGGGGTCACTTTGTTCTGAGTGATTTCAGTCATTGCTCTGGTAATACTTCTGCAACGTCTCATTTCAATCAGATACAATTCATGGAAGTTTAAGTACCATTTCAGTAATGTATCTGTCTTTTGCAGGTTTAGACTTGTTTGTACACGGTTAAGGCATGATTTATTTCACACTTTTGCCTATTTTAGTCCTGTTTTAGACCAGTTTCAGTGTTAGACTTGGGAAGTTTGGTTTGAGCTTGGTCTGATCTAAAAATATGAATCACAAAACATTACAAACAAATAAACTAATAAATACATAATAATACATACTAATACTAATACTGATACTAATAATAGTTCTTCTAGTTTCGAAATGATCATAATTGTAAGGATGACCCAAATATCAATACAAGAATATTTGAAAGGTCATATAAAAGACCAGGTTTACAAATTGTCTATTTATTGTCTATTAAAAGTGTAGCAGAACTCGATGATGATTGGAAAATCTGTGTTGGGATTTAGAAACTCCTCGAGAATCAGTTTAGTAGTACTTATTTATTGGCAACTGTAAAGGTGATGTCCAGTAACAACTAAAAGTCAACAGAAAAACATTGACCACTATTAAATAACTATACAGAAGTAAGAAAGTTAATATTTGAAATGACCTCGCCCCAAAATCAAAATCTGTTCAAATCCATGTCACGGTCAAAAATGAGACGAAAGAAAAAATTTGTCTGACTAAATTTGTAAAAGTAACCTAGAAACATTCAAAACTAGGCTAAACCTGAAGGGAGAGTGAAGACGGCCGATCCCACTTTGAACAGGGCTCTAAAATAACAGCGGGAGGAGGCCATTTGTTTCCAAGTGAGGAACAATGACCTAATTTTCAGAGTCCTAATGGAAATACGTTTGCTAACAACAAAGGATTGGGGTCGTCGGTGAAGAATGGCACATGTGAGGGAGCGATGGGGGTTGAAATGACCATTTTGGTGGCGTGCATTCTATTAATACTTGTTTATTCGCTCCAAGAAATGTAAAAAAAAAAAGTAAAGTCGCTGCTCGGTTTCATCTCTGCAAACGCTAGATAAGGTGGCTACTTTACTTTTCGCTCATTTTGCTCGCGCGTCAAAAATGTCACTTTCCCCTTGCTTTAAATGCTTTCAAAATCCATACATAATTTGCGCAAAGTTTTGACACATAGAAAAAGAAAAAAAAAATAAGGAGACTAAAAATTGGATGAGGCGCAATTCCAGGCATCGTAGCTTTGAAAACAGAACAAAAAAGCTTGACTTGAAAGCAACGCATCTCAGAAATTTGTGACAGAATTATGCTCGTTTACATATAATTTAGCTGTTTTTGCGAAGGAATATTTTGGAAAGCTAGTGAGCTAATGATTCAAGGCAGCATGACGTAAAAAGAACATTTCTTGAGGTCTGTTATGTTGGAAACTGTATCAAATCTTCTTTTCTTTTCTGCTACGACTGCTCTCATCCTCTAGTTCAGAGTTCACACAAAGGAAAGACCCTTAAATAGTACAAAATGAACAAAGGTTTGAATATGTAGCCTGCTAACAACTACCGATTGTGCTAAACTGCCATTCAATTCGCAATATTTTACTTTATTATTAGACACGGCTTTATCAGGTCTAGTGGCATTTAAACCTTTGATAAGTTTGGGTTTCTGCTGCCAAGTTGAATCAAATGAAGTCAAATAACCAATGCTGAAAGTGATGATTATTTTGCTTATCGAGTGATCTGGCAAATATTTTTCAGATGCATCGATCGGCCGCTCAATCTCGAAAGCCTCGTCAATATGTTATATTACTGAATTTGACCCGTAGAGGAAGCTAAAGGGATGCCGCTTGAGGACATCTTGATGGGAAAACATTTAGTGTTCTAACGATAAACCTTGAAACTTGTCATTTTATCTATTTTGCGTCATAAAAGAGTCACATAAGAGCCGTAAAACCAAATGGTATGTTTTAAAAGGCAGTGTTTAGCCCAGATAAATAAAATAAAGGATAAATGAGTGATTATTCCAATGATCTGTTCTTTTAGTCCCAATAGTAAAGGTGGGAATATCTTTTGTCATACACTGTAATATTCCAGTTTCAAACCTTGTAACTAACGTGGTTTAGTCGATTCATCGGTCAATGGTGTTTTAGTCGTCCAGAATGTGTATCGTCTAAGTATTTCCAGCAGAAACAGCAGAGAAGAAGGCACTTTGTGAGCCAGCTGAAGATGTGGGACTGAATCATGAGTTTAATCTGCATTTTTACATACAAATACAGTTTCGGAGTACTTTGCTGAATAAATTGTCGTTTCTGTGCGCTTTTAATCTTGAGATACTGAAACGTTTTGAAAGCTTTTACGTTTACGTTTCAGCCGCTTTATAGTCAGATTAATTCACCGGTAGGGCATGTCTTTCGTCGACCAATACATTGGCCGACAATGCCAAGAAATGTGCCTTTAGTTATTTCGTTGCCTTCATTTTTATCTAAGTTTTTAAACGCAGTATTGGCCACGCGACTGTTCCACAAAGCCCCTTTTTCACTGCCGAACGGGAGTGTGGTGCTGCTGTATGCAATAAACATCCAATCATTTCTGCGAGTGCGGGGCTGCTGCCAAACCCAGCGTGAATCTATAGCTGCCCACAACAAAAGCAGCTTAATTCTCTGCGATGTGGAGAACTTTCGAACTCTCGGAGGAGCACACGGTCCAATCCACTCAATCCCGAAGCTGGCAAGCGATGAAAAGGGGAAGCGGCGATAGCGTTGTGGTGGTGTGTGCCTACTGTGAGTTGCTTGCAAAAATGAAAGTGCCATTATTTAAAGAGCTAAATGGAGGCCTGTGTTGCAGATCCGCGGCCAGTTATCTAACTCGGAGCGGAACGAATGATCGCGATCGTTTCACAAGTACGGGGGTCGGGTCGGAGACGGTCGCAGAATGGGAAGATTCAGGGAAAAGCCCGATCGTTTCATTTCAAGGAAGTCATGTGTTCGCCGTGGCGGGCTGAGCTGCGAGAAGGCCATAAAAAAAGGTCCATAAAAATTAGTTTGACTGATGGCGAGCTTTATGCGCATTAGAAACAGTTACTTATCTGCAATCGTAGCCAGCTCTTTCACTCGACAGTTCTAAATGTGCAGTCGCGTGGCATGCAGATCATTTATGCGACGATTTTAGGATTATTTGGCCCGTGGGTTTTATTAGACATGACAGCCCAGTGTGAAATGGGGATGAGAGAGAAGGGAGGACATGCGGTAAAATGTTGGAACCGGGATTCGAACTCACGACACTGCGGCCGGCTGCACGTACAGCCTGGCGTTAACCACTCCACCAAAAAGTGATTTAAAAAAAAAAATAATAACACGCACATTTTAATTCGTCAAAATCGTTCTGACCTATTAATTTTGAGCTTAAGTTCCCTGTTTTTTTATTTATTTAAAAACAAAAAATTAAAACAACATCAACAACAAAAAAACATAACCAGGCCGGACCAGGGAAAAAATAAGATAAGCGAAGAATAAAATTACAAAATAAGTGGGTGTCATCCAGCGTAAAGAGGAGTTAAATTTGACTAGTTACAATTAGTTGATTAGTTGTTGCTGCCCTAATTACGAGCACAAGTACAAGTTAAAAAATCTTTAAAAAAAAACAAATAAAAAAAAAAAAACCTTGAGTATTTGTAATGAGTTACTTTCCACTCCTGGTTTACAGTGGAAACGTAAAACACCATTAAAGGTGACAGGTTTTTCCGATTTTCTAATTTTGACTTTATTTTGTGTATTTATACCTGTTTTACATATACATGATAGTTTTACACCAATCGAGTTGGTATTTGTGGAGAAAAGTGGAAAAATCTGTAGAAAATGACAGGAAGTGACATCACACAAGGAACACTCATTCCAGTCAAAGTTTTGCATAATTTACACAAAATACTACTTTTTTGAGATTCTAAACATTAATTCAACAAAATAAAAGGTGCTCTCATAGATTTTTATTTGTCAAATAAAAAATAAAAAAAGTGACATTGGATGAGTTTTGGCCCAGTCTAATAATTTCCTGGTGTGATGTCATTAACCAGGAAGTGAAATGAAGTGCGCTAATCCGGGATAACATTTTTAGCATTTTGTAGCTAAATTTAAAACATATACATCTTAACTGCATTTTAGTTCAATGAGTCGTCCAACCTGTCAGAGCTAAATGAACTGCATAAAGCACAAATATTTTTTCACAGATATATTTATTTTCATGAAGTAAAAGCTGTGAAATGTACTTCAAGGAGGTCAAGAAGAAACTCAAGGTCATGTTAAACTCCTCCGCTGGCGTGGCTGCTCTGTCACTTTACTATTGTTGAAGCATATAATTACAAAGAAAAAACAGAATTGTTGCGTCTCTGCTCAGGTGAGCCCGCTGCTGAGCTTAATAACAGCAATCAGCCGCGTGAAGCCCACAGTGGGAGAGAGCCGAACGCGAACCTTGTGATGGGTGATTAAAATGGTTGCAGGTAGTAAATATGGGGATAAACGGCACCTAAGAGGATTATATTAAAAAAAAGGGGGAAGAATAGGCAAAGAGGACGCAAACAATAATGACCTCTGAAGCGACGTAAATCCTGGGCTTAAGAAGCTTTAGCGCTGTATTAACACGCAGGGAAAACACTTCACGCCGGGACCGAGCCGTACTCTGATACATATAAGAACACGCCGCTGCTCGTCGTCATCAACAACGCTAATGTTAGTTAGAGACGCTAACTGTTCCAACAGCTTTTCACGCTTTTCAATTTTCAGCGCACGCAGCCGGAAAATGAGTCGATTTCTGTCGTCATACTTTTACTTTTGTTATATTGATGGCGATATTCTGAGGTTATTTTCACGGCGCGTCAGGATTAAGCTCAAATGTGTCTGTAAATGTCTTTGTTGAGGTTCAAGTATTGTAACAAAACAAGAATGGGCCATACAATGAACTACAAAAGTGCAGAAGTATACTTTCGTCGACACTACTACTTTTTAATCTGCCCTTCTTATTGTAATATTTAATAGTTTCAATCAGAAACAATTTACGCAATCTACTAATTTTGCGTATCTCCAAAACAAACAATTGCAATAACATAACTTTTAATACACATCTTTCACCTCTACTTGACAAATACTTAATTTGAAGGAACAATACTTGACAATATTAAATGATTTTGAACATTTGGGTTTCTCACACTGTTCTTTCAGATATAATTTGTTTTGATAATTTTTTGTGTCTACTCTTTGGAAATTCCTGCTGCGTTATTAAATGTTTGTCTGTTCGATTACATTAACTTGAATGGCATTTTAAATGGATGTCCAAACTAGGGCTGCACAAACTATCATCATCAAAATCAAAATTGCTGTTGTCGCATTTATGAAATGACAAAAGCTGCAGTTATTTAGAGAATAGAACATTTTCTGCAAAGAACACAATACCTTTTTTACCGACAAAACACAAACATGTTCTTAAGTGGATGTGATTCTTATTTTAGTTCAGCCGAAAACAGCTTTCAGTCTCTTTCAAATGTTAATGCTCCTGAAGTTGTTTACAATGCGCACTCTGAGCAGAATCCTACGTTCTAAACAAGGGGTGTCCAAACTTTTTTTCACAGAGGGCCGCATTTTGAAACGTATACGCATTACAGGGTCACAGACAACCCGACAATGAAGTAAATCATTCGAAATTTGGCATTTGACATTTGTTTTGATGAGCCTCCACAGTTTTAATAAGACTTGGAACATAATACATAATATTAGGTTGATATAAAATCAAAATGCTTGAAATATTTCCAATTTTACAGGAAAAAGTACTACTTTTTATTGTTTGGACCAACTTAGCAAGAAGCTAGAGGGCCCAAAAAAAATTGGTCTGAGGGCCGCATTTGTCCCCCGAGCCGTACTTTGGACATGCCTGTTCTAAACAGAAATCGTAAATCTAATGGGAATTGCAATACTCGTCCGAACAATTGCAAGTCCATTTTTAACAAAATCATGCCGCCAAAGTCCAAACTGTTCTAGTAGTAGATTTTCCAAATAAATACTTTTTTGCTCTTGAGTAATTCTTTGGGTCCCTAATTTTACATGAGTTATAATATTTTAAAGTGACATTATTCTTACATATCTTTCATACTCTACACATCTCTGCTCTTAGCGAAGTATGAGGTAAACAGACGCCGACAGACGTACTTTGCCCTATTTTATCAGATTTGTGACATTTTAAAAATGGGAACACAAAAGCGCTTTGTGTGTTTGAGGACGGAGAAGAAGTCTTGATTTTTCAGCTTGTTCTGCTGTTGTGACCCTTTGACCAATCAGATTCAAATCTTCAAAATATTTACTTCCGACTAGAGCCTGTCCGAACTGATATTGTGTAGAACTCAATTCAGAGCGATTATGTGCCTATACATGTTTTAAGGAGAAAAGATTACATAAATAAGAGACATTTTGCAAGCTTAGTATCGATACAAGATTTAGTGTCTATTGATATCAGATTTTCGATACTTTTGAATACAATATACCTTATTGTCATTGGAACCTATTGATCCTCCTTATCTTAATTTGATTGTAATGAAAGCCCCGTCCCACATTCGCTGCGCACTTTCCGAGTAGTTCGACACTTACGCGGGATACTGCTGTGTCCGAGGGGTGAGGCTTCGTTGTGCACCTGCTTGTATGACGTCAGGGGGGGTCATCATAACGTAAAACTGCCCTGGAGAAAGAAAACGGACAGATTTCACTCACCCGGCGGCCACAGGCTCATTTCTCGATTTGAACTTTCTCGCTTCTGCATTCTGTTGACGCGCGTTGCCGTCGGAGAAAGCCCAACTACTCCCATTACTTGGCCTCGCTACGATGCGGTTCAGCGGCAGTAACAAGCGCCGCGGCTCACTTCAGACGGGAGACGGCGGCGCGGAAAGAGCCTCGACTTTGTTCAGCGGCGCGCGGCTCGGTCGGGGGGTGTCACGGCTGCCTGAACCGCTTTAAGCTCTCGGGGAAGAAGAAGATGAAAAGCACTTATCCTCGCTAAAAACTAAGGTTGACGCGCGATAAACTCAGCTGCGTTGCTGCTGTTGCCCTCTAGTGTTTTCATCAGCGACCTATCTCGTCTAATCAGTGAAATGACTCCCACATGATTGTACACTGAAGAGAAGTAAAAAAAATAAGACTTTGAGGTTTTTAACAATCATCCTAACCTGTTGCTTATTTTTTAGCCGTCTTGGATGCGTGAAATTTCATGTTCCCTTTTTTTATTCCTATGATGTTTATCGCAAAGTTTCAATACTAAAGGAATAAGTTTGATGTTTAATACTGATTTTGAGAAATAAATGATTTTTAAAATGTTCTTTTTTTTTTTTTTTAAAACAACAGACTCCCATTTGAAACACTATGTGGTCTAATACTAGTTCTGATCATTGTAAAACTGTTCAGGGAAGTCCAGTTTTGATCAAATATCAATACTAAAAGGAAATGACATAAAAAAGGACAAAACTACAGTATGATATCCTCACTGGCAAGAACTATTTTTTCCTCAAGTAATATTAAAAAAAAGGAAATCCGAATATGTTTGCATTTATCATTGGTGACTAGGTTCTTGAATAAGCTGTATCACAACATATTATAAAGTATTAAAGAATGCGTACCATAAAAAGTGTTACGTACAGGAGTTTGGGATCGATAAAAAGACAACCTTTACGGATGAGGTTTACAGAGATGTGGAAGAGGTAGATCGGGTAGCTCAGAGACAAAGTTTTCTTAAGTTTTAATAAATGAGACCCTGCATAGGAAGTATGAAAGGCTGTGCAGTTAATCATACTTTAATGGAGGTGGAGATTTGATCCTTTCTAATCGGCCTGGAGCTTTTTAATCAAGATTTCAGACTTTGAAGGAATAACTATGCCTATATTTTATTTTATTTTTCAGTTAAATGGCAATGATTAACAGTGTGCCTAGTTTGAGTTTGAGTTTGAGTTGAAATTTGAGTCTCGTCAAAGAAGAATTTCTGCCACCTGCTGGGAAAAACAATGAAGTTAATCTATCTATCTAAAATTGAAAGATATTTTTATTTGTTTTTAGTAGGACACACTCAAAAAAAAAAAAATTATAAATTATATATATATATATATAAATTATATATATAAAAAAAAAAAAAATATATATATATATATATATATATATATATATATATATCTTCGTCGTCCAATTCGTTTTTAATGAATCGTTAATCAATAATCATGATTATTCAGGGTAATTGTGAGAATTGTAGGCAGCAACAATGAGTCATTTCCGTCAAACGTCAAACTACATGTAAAGTACTTTTTTATCTGACCTTTTATGATTGGTGTCATTACTTTTTCATTCCGAAAGGCTGAGTTCATAAAGGTAAATTTGTGAAGAAAGCAAATTAAGTCAACAAAGCCAACAATTGTGAATAATCGTCACACAAACATTTCACTCATTTCCACCTTGAATCCAGTCGGTCTCTTTTTACGGTTCAAAAAACACAAGTCTACTCCACAGACTCACCCCCCGCCTGTGTGAGTGTGGGGTCCGCGGCCGCCTGCACGGACACCGTCCCGTCGCTCACTGTCGTCGCGGGGAAGTAAGCGAAGCGCGTCTCCCCTCCTCCCGCGGCCTCTCCCGCCGGGCTGCCTCCATTACTGAAAGGGTTCTGGATCACAGCCTGCGACAGATGTGTGTGCGAGAGAGCAGCGGGAGTCAGCCACAGTGCGCTTAAACGCACACACACCTCTGTCACTGTGTAAGTCGTGTCAGGCTGCAGACTGGTGTCCCCCCCCTCTACCGCCGCCCCCCCCCTCGGAGCAGCATGCGGGGCCGTCTGACAGCTGGGGCAAGCTAATGAAGAAGGAATGTGGAAAACTGTGATGCTGTTAACAAGGTGAGCAGGCGACAGTAAATGTGCAAAAAGACGAGCTGAATGTTTAATCTCGAGTGCTGCTCCTCTGCTTAGTTAGTTTGTTTTGTTGATTTTTTTAGAACAATATAACTAGTTATCTTATTCTATCCATGGTTTTCAGAATGATGAGGACCGCTGCCATAGCAATTATCATATTAAAGCAAATTATTACCGGTATATCTTTGAATGTCTTCAAACTCTTCGACGTGTTCCGTATAACAATTTAGTGCTAGAAAACAGATTTTAAGCAAATACACTGTTCAATAGGGATGTCAAGATTATTAGGTTAATAGTTATTATTATTCCACTCACATTATAATAGTAAGAACCAAAAAAAAAATATAACTGACAATTTTAGAAGCAAAATTAAGTATTTTTTGTGTAATATACAGCCCAAATAGACCTAAATGTAAGGAACTTTATTATAGCTGGCTGTTTTTGTCACATTTAACTTTAGTTTGTCTTTCAGAAAGTTGTTTTGTAAAGCCGGTCACAAACTTGAGGAACAGTAACATGTTTGACAATTGGAATTACAGAAAATCTTAAATTGTGAATAATCGTTAAATCGTGATGTTTTTTCCCCACAAATAATCCTAACACTAACATTTGATATGGTGAAATGTATCAAAATTTCTATATTATCGAGCATGTTGTTTAGAAGACCAGGCCCATTGTGGTATAATGGGACAGTGTTTCAGGTTTTGTGGTCTAGTCCTGTTCAAGATGTGGTTTACGCCAGTTGTAATCCAAATTGGTTTAAACCCGTCTAGTCCTTGAGCTACTGTTATGATCTGCTCTGTTTCAAGTCTGGTTATTGATCAGTGTTATCTTTTCTTAGTCCTGTTTTTATGACAGAGCAATATTGTTATTTCATCCTTTTTCTTTATTTCACATTATAACACCATTGCAAGTAGTTGGATATAAATCATACAATTGCGGTGCAGTTTTGCAGTCCGGCTCTCAGACAATAGCCCTCTCAAAAATCTGGCCCCTGAAAAATATAATTGAATAGCCCTGGTTTATATATATATTAAAAAAGACTACAAACGAGCTAATAAAAAAATACATAAATAAATAAAAGGATGTCGTAAAAATGTGATGTGTTGATGTTTTTTTTCTAAACAGACATTCCACATTTGTCTGATAATTAAACCTTTAAATACATTTAAAAGACATGTTTTCTGTTGGATTGGCATCATTGTCTGACTATCTCTTAATGTCAATCTAATTTGGAGCCATCTTGATATTGCAATCTGGAAAAAACACATAATACAAATAATGCGGAAATAAAAATAAATTGTGTTCAACTCCTTTCATCCTTAATAAACATACTTCAGTACTGCACAACTTAAGTTCATGTTTTCAAGTTGAACTCATGGCTGATAATTATTGTTTTTTAATAGCTCAACAGCTCTATCAAAAGCATTTAAAAATGAATTAACAATACAGAAAACACAATTAGACAAAAACTGCTAATAATTGTGTTTGTTAAAAAGATAAGCTGCTTCGCCAAAAATGTCAACAAACAACTGGTTCAAGTCAATGTCAATGAGAAAAGGGAACATGCTTTGACTTATTTGAGGCATCCACAGCAACAGTATTAAGTAGATCATAAACAAAAGCTATATTTTAAAAGCGCCATTACCTGAGCAACAGCCTGAGTAGCTCCAGAGAAAGCGGCTGTAGACACCACACTCACAGCTCCTCCCCCTTCATCTCTGCCTTCCAGGTGCTGGTCTGTCACCTGGACCACGCGGTAAGTTACCTACAACACGGACACGGACAAAAAGTTTACATTTGACAGTGAAAGAGAACACAGTCACAAAAAAAACGTCGTAGCATCCACATCTTACCTGGCTTGTGGATTTGTTTATCATTTCTACTCCGCAACTGACCCACTAGTGCTAAAACACCCCTCCTGGTCTCAGCACTGTTAACGTCTCACCGCACAACTCCAAATGCTTACTCTTTAGAATGTGCCTGATTTAATTTGATGAAATATGTGGTAGAAAATGAGCTTGTTTGTCCCAAGAATCCGTATTTGTATCTTCCAATCATGTGACTCTCCTCCTGACAGACATGTGACAGGAGCCTCGTGCCAATCATAGACCAGACTGAAATCACATGATCGCCCACACTTGCCTTGTTTACAGCCCAAATAAGCCACATGGATAACTGACTTAATTGTATTGACGATTACAAACTTTGGGTACAAACTTTTATAATGCTTGCTCTATTATAGATGGTTTATGTATGGTATTATGTGGGCACCTTTACAGAGAGGTTTGGGGGACAGGAAACATTCTGGACAAAGTCACTGGTCAATCATGAGACCAGAAAAATACACAGGCCTTGAGGCAACTTCAAGACCGCTAACCTCCTGACTTGTGTGGCTTTGCAACAAGAGCACGTGGCTCAAAGCATTAAAAACACCTTCACACAAACAGTTCTCCAGTTGCACACAAGCAGACTTCTCTTGTGCATCATCAGATCAGATGTAATACTATCAGGACATATGTGCAGATTCATACCTGCCCACCTTCCGTGCGAAACTGATATTGTATGTTATGATCCCCAAAAGCTGCAGCCTGTGGGACAGTGGCTTCGTCTCCTGCTGTCTCTGAGAATGAAGATAAGAAACACAGTAAAATGTGAAATAAAGAATCAAGAGGTTCCGAACATGTTATCAGCACATATTTAAAAAAAATATGAATGATTATATTTTATTAATAGCGTAATTACTTTAATGTAGTTTCTCACCTTCAGTCTGGATCACCTCTTCGTGTTTATCTTGACTGCAAATCAGATAAAAGTTCTAAATGTACAGTAAAAGGGACCAGTGTTGTTTTAAAATATATGTGAAGGGAAATTAATGCAGGACACATAAATGCAATCATGCATTGAATAGTGTCGTGTCCACACTTTACCCATGTTAGATGACAGTTATTATTATTATTAAGTCAATCAAAGTCTTCCCGTGCTAACTTATGTTTGTGTGTAATCAATTTGAGGAGAGATGATACATTATGATACATCAGTGCACATGTTTGATCCGTTTGAGTGTGAGCAAAAGCATTATAAAGGTTTTATAAAGTTGGTCAAACTTACTTTTTGACAGTTTAGCTTCTTCGTACAGCTGTCATTAGCATGTGGCTAAAGCTAACAGAAGTTAGCGTCTGACCGTGTTACCTTGTGCTGTCCAGACTCTGTTCGAGCATATCCATCAGGCTGAGATGAGAAGAGAAAGTGCTATTCGGTGACACAGACGGAGATGGAGGCGCTGATCACGGGAACAAACACTCGGGTCATGTGAGAGAGGCAGCCCAGGACACGTGAGGAGAGGTGAGGACCGCTGAGGACGAAGCTCGGCTCGGGCAAAATGGAGGAGGCCGCTGCGCTCTGAGCTCTGTCTGCGCTGGTGCTGAAGCGGTTGACCCACGGCTCAACCCGGGATGCATGCTTCACTTCACACAAGCGTTTCCTCCCAACAGTGTATGGCCCTTATATCTCATTTTCCCTCCAGTAGTTCTTATTATTTCGGTAAAGGTATTGGGCAATTATAACAACAGAACTTAAATGAGTTTTGCCTGTCCTTCCACCACATTACTATTAAAGATAATAGTAATTTGACATTTAACGTTCAATTATATGCCATGCGCGTATTTCCACAATTTGAGAAGAAAGGGGCTAATTAAAAGTGGGATTAAAGCGTTCTTAAATCTACGCGAACTTTGCCCTACACTCAGCGGAACCTTTGAAGTATTGTGTTGTTACGACACGCGTGGGTAAATTTTAACCCCTAATTATAACTGATTATACTTGGTGGGGGCCTACAGAAAATATCGCCTTGGATTTTATTTAGACGATATCAAACCATTTTGTGACGTTCATAGCGCATAATAGTGATAATAATTTGTATGTCCCATTCTGACAAACGGGATACGTTATGATTGAAACGTAGTGCGGCCAATCAGAGAGCGGAGCGTGCTTTCAAGCTCACCACTGATTGGCTGAAATGGTGGGCGGTGCCTGTATTTTCCCCTCTGGTGTTACAGTGAAAACCGTCCGTCGCGTCCTTCTTGGGTGAAGGTTCATTGCGGTGACTGTACCGTTGGCTGCTGCAACATGTCTGGCCGTGTTCTTGTGGGGGTCAAGCGTGTGATTGATTATGCAGTCAAGGTATACGCGTTAAGCTTCTCTATCATGTGTTGTATTTTGATTTTACATGCGAGTGTTGAATGGATTCGCCTCATTTTCCTAGTATTGCTAACCGATGCTAACGTGCTAAACGCCACTATCAGTTCACCTGTTTGACATCTACTTTGCTTCTCTCTCAGATAAAAACGCTTTTTAAATCGTGATGGTGCCAAGTCAGATTGTAGCAGTTTACGAAACTGTAACCCCTTTTAAAACTAAAACTAATTTTAAAATAATTATGATTATTATAATAATAATAATAATAATAATACAAACAATTTTGTCTCGAAAACAAGTATTCTGAATTGCTTGACAATGACATACAATGAAAAGATTGTGACAGTGGTACAATAGTAGAGTCCTTTACTGTCCGACATTGGTGTGTTCTTTTTGTCAAAGCCCAAATGTGGATCCGTCCTGCTGCAGCTGCCCACAGCAGGATCGGGACAGTGCTGCCTTTGTCAACACCTGGCTTGAACTCACACTGATAGCCTGTTGGACCACTCTACTCATTTATACAGCTAACTGTATTCATTATAAGCATTACAATATTTAATTTACACCTAAACTACAATATAGCTAAAGTGATTAAAATTAGATATTTTTTTTTAATATTTGCAACTAGAGGTGGTTAATATATCAAATTTAGATAATAATGTGTGAATGTTGAATATTGAGTTTATAGTGAAAAATACTACAAAACATTTCAATACAGACATTTCACATTTGTTTGATGATTACGCCTGATCTAATACTTTCAAAGATAAGTTTTAATACTTTTCTGTTGGATTGACTACAGTTATCAGTATCCTTTTAAAAAAAAATATTTCTTGGATATTCATTTTAGTCAATATCGCCCACCCCTATTTGTTGCGTTTGCCAGTGAATGCCATACATGCATGACAGCACGTTATGCTTTTTACAAGCGTTTCCCAAACCAGTTGAAACACGTAGGCCTAGCTTGTGTTGCATGTACAAAACGGATGCATTATTTAAATTTTAGTTTGTGTTACTAAGCCCAGCATACAACTTCCCATTGTACAGAATGGAGCTATAGAATCGAAATCTACTGCAATTATTTAAGTTCTGTATAAAGTCTAATTCTGTATAAAACCTTATAATGCCGCATGTTTAGGCTCCTAGACATGTTTTAAAATGTGCACTTTGAACAGAATCCAACTATTAAAACTTAAATTGCAAATCTAATCTTCAGAATCAGAAAGGGTTTATTGCCATTGTCAATGAACAAACTTCACAAACATAGGAACTTGTCTCAGCATTAAGGTGCAACATGAAACACTGAGCAATAATAAAACGACATGTATTCAATCAAACAAAACGGCATGCATTAAGAAACAATTTAAAATTACTATAGTATAAAATCTTGTCATGAAAATTTATAATTAAATATTTAGCAAATCGTTCAGCCCTAATACAAACACATTTAACCAACTGACCTGCGTTTTCTGTCTCAACATTTTGGTCCACTGTATATGTTACGTGTATTACCGTGATACTGATGTGCTCTTTTGATTTAATTGTATTCCCCTTAGATCCGAGTGAAGCCAGACAAAAGTGGAGTGGTTACAGATGGCGTTAAGCACTCGATGAACCCCTTTTGTGAGATCGCTGTGGAGGAAGCGGTCAAACTGAAGGAGAAGAAGCTCATTAAAGAAGTGGTGGCAGTCAGCTGTGGGCCTCAGCAGGCACAGGTGGGCTCTTCACTTTATCTCTGTCACTTTCGGTTATTGTGGACACTAATAAGGGCAGGACTCCCTTGAGCATTTAAAAGGCGACTAAAGGGGAAAACGATCAGCTAATGAACTCGTGTCATACATTATCCCATCTGTTTCATTGATCAGGTTGTATTAAATGGAGCCCCTGAGTGATGTTTAATGTCAAATTACCATTTTTATCATGATATATGGAAATTTAAGCCCTAGCCGGACAGGATTAGTTTTACCTCAGGACATCTGTAAATTGTAACACATTGAATTATGATACAAATCTTATAATTAAACCGTGTTGCCAGTGTTTCTTCTATTTTCACCTATATTAGGTTCGTTTTTAGCTTTCGTTACCTGCGCTGTAGTGTGACATGCTTTTCCTTTTGACCACGTTACGATCAAAATGACATCCACACGCTCGGGTTTCTTATGAAACGGCCGGAGTCATTCGCACTTTGTTTTGTGTCTTTTTATTTGTTGGAAAAACATTTTTTAATTGGATTCCGTGTCGAATTTTATAAATATGAATGTAGTTCAGATTTGGATGGTAATATTCTCAGACATTTGAAATCAAAATAAGATTCAAGGCACGGACTAAAACGGCCTGAATTACAGACGTGAGCATCCACACTAGGCACTAGGTTCGCCTGACGACCTCTGTGTTTGCTGAAATGCAGTAGGTAAAATACAGGTGAGGACGATTCGCACGGGACTAAAAACGCAGACGATGTTGGTAATTATTACAATTTACCAGAGGTCTCGAGATAAAACAATCCCGTCCGGATAGGGCTTTAGGTTGGGAGCAGTCCAATCAACTTGTAACCAAATCTAAATGTGTGCAGCACATTTTGAAGCGCGAGATATTGCAGAAAGTATCTCGATAAAAGGTAATATTGAAACAATTTTATGCCCCTGTGACAATAACCTTAAGGATGATTCCGGTAAACTCTCTTCTAAATGTACAATATAGTGATAAACAGCAGTTGCAAAGAATAAATAAATGGTAGAATGAAATGCGTTAGTATAATTAGTCATAGAAAGATCAGCAATTGCCTTGGAAAATTAACAATGAAACAGCTCAGTAAATGTACACACAATAAATACTGAGCCCCAAAAATATAATTACATCTGTCATTTATTGAATAATGAGTCGATATATATTAATTATCACTGACATCAAATCCTTACGCGTATTAATCATGCAATCAACTATACTAAACTGGAGTGTATATGTAATAAATGTGTATTCCTGATTTTACACAATGAGAAAAAAATTGTTTAAATAGAATGTTAAAAGTTAAAAATATGTTAAACAGATAGCGATTCTCTTTGGCATCCCTATCATCATTACACTAAAAATGATTGTACTATGACGTCTCTCCCGTGCAGGAGACCATCCGAACTGCCCTTGCCATGGGAGCAGACAGAGGGATCCACGTAGAAGTCACGGGCAAAGACTATGAAACCCTCGGACCTCTGCAGGTGTCAAAGATCTTTGCTGCTCTCGCCAAGAAGGAGGAGGCTCAGCTCGTAATCCTCGGAAAACAGGTGAAGATTTGATTTAGATTGGGTTTGGATTATTGTGTGTTATTGTACGCATTCGACAGTTCTTAATTCTTTTTACTGTCTCAGGCTATTGACGATGACTGTAACCAGACGGGTCAGATGACAGCGGCCCTTTTGGACTGGCCTCAGGTGAGATTTTCCCCTTGTTAATCCTATTTTGAAAATTATAATTCATGTATAACAAACATCAGCTCTGAAAGACTACATGTTTCAGTCAAAAGTAATTATGGTTCCAAATATGTCGTCCATGTGGACATCAAGGAAACTGCTAAATGACATGAGAATTGAAAATGTTCCTCCTGTGAGGTGCGTTACATGATTATCTCTTTTTAGACCTGTGGTTCAAATGTGAGTAGAAGAGGTCAGTTTGGGCCAGCTCGAGCTGATAGTACTCCTGTATTGAGGTCAAAGGTTGCCTGATGCAACAAAGTCACTATGTAAATGTATAAAATTAACTGTTGTAAACTTGAGATTGTAATTGTGAATTTCCAAATGTCGTCTTTTGTATTAAAACGAAATATATAAATAGAAATTATTTATTTTTCATCTCTTGTTTGAAGTTGTGTAATGGTTTTTTGTAGTACTCCTTTTAGCCAGTAGATGGTGGTAAAAGGTTAGTTTATGGCCTGATATGTACTGAACCTTTTTCATATTAAAAACTGTCCAATGAAGGTCAACTAAAACACAATATTTAAGCAGAGGTGGGTAATTTATACAAAATTATACTCGAGTAAGAGTAATGTCACTTCAAAATATGACTCTAAGTTCAAGTATGAAGTACTGATCTGAGAATGTACTATGAAGTGTAAAGTAATGATTTATTTGGAAACACAGAATAAAGTATTCTCTACAATGATTTGCCACAAAAAAGAAAAACAATTGTAGATGTACTTGCTGTGGGAAGAATAACCAACACATAGTACTCTTAATATTGCTTAAAAATAAATTATTACTGATACAACATGGAGTAAAAGTATTACGCATGAAAACTATTCTGAAAAGTACAAGTTCTTAAATGTAATTGTGTACTATCCATCTTTGTATTTTAAGGCACTAACAATCTTTTATTTAAATATCTATTATAGGGAACGTTTGCATCAGAAATGACATTTGAAGGAGGCAAAATTAAGGTGGTGAGAGAAATCGACGGTGGCTTGGAAACGGTTCTAATCCAAACACCGGCAGTGGTGACTGCAGACCTGCGACTCAACACGCCCAGATACGCGACGCTGCCTAACATCATGGTGCGCCACTTTCCACCCAACCACAACACAAACACGAATTCTGTCGTTATAACTATACACCGTTATCTTTTATTCAGAAAGCAAAGAAAAAGAAGATCGCCAGCATGAAGGCAGCAGACCTCGGGGTGGACATAACCTCGAGGCTGGAGGTGCTCAATGTAGAAGAGCCTCCACAGAGAGAGGCGGGAGTGAAAGTGGAGACCGTGGACGACCTGGTGACCAAACTCAAAGACACGGGGAGAATATAGACTGGAAAAGCACACGCAGCGGAACCAAGAAACACAAGGGTGAGGAGGACTTTTGAATGGGCACAGTTGGTCAACCGCAAAGGCTGCAATATTTGAAGTGCCGTAATTTCTTCCACAGAAAACAAATTATCTGTTCTTATTTGGCATGAAAACTGATAAACCTTTAGCTTAGATCTGTGCTTACACGTTCTGAAATGCATCTCGTGACATTTAAAGTAAGTTATTAAGTACATTTTATTTGCATAGCACCTTTCACAGACAGAAGTCACAAAGTGCTTCACAAAAACCACAGAATGAAATAATAAAACACTAAACTTGCAGTGAGAAATACACATACAACAATATACAGTAAAAATCAGACCCTAAAGAAACTGTCACACATTTATATTATTAAAACTCATCTAATTGCAATCCTTTTCAGAAAAATTGGTTAGATATTTTTCACAAATTATTCAGCTCTATTTACAATAGTATTAAAATATAATTTACAATTATAATTCGGAAAGGTTAATACTTTGCACCTAACCCTATAATGATCATTTTGGTATAGGTGATTTTATTTTGTTTTTTATTTGTTTATTTATTATTGTATAATTTTAGGATTAAAACTTTTTTTTTTTTTTTGAAACCATTTGTCATTTTTTTTGTCAATAGCATAATTTATTTTATACTTCGTAAACATAAGTATTGATAAATCCTACATGAATTTGCTTTTTTAATCCAGCGGATATGGCATCATTATTTCAGTAATCAAGTCTCTTCTCTTCAAATATTCAAATTACATTCACAATAGCCAATATCCCGGTAGATTATTATAATTTGGTTAATCTCTTTTTAAAATTTAAATTGTGGATTGGCAGCACAAATGATGAAACATGTATATACTTCAGTTTATATAACGCAAGAGTAAAATCATGAATCCAAAAATGGGCCTACAGGCTTGACATTGTACAGCACATCATTTAATCTATATTTCTTTGTGGAAATGCTGTTTGTCTTCCGGCAAGGCAAACCAATTAGCCATTTTAATTGCAGCGTTCTTTTCAAATCTCATCTCTGTTCTGTTATCTCATTGTTCCACTAGTTCATGAACAAACGCTTTAGAAATCGTAGCCAGAGGACTTACTTGTGTTTGTGTATAATCCTCCATTTCAGAGCCGGAGTGCTGAGAAACACTGTCCAGCAGCAGGTCCAGACAGTCACAGGAGGACCACCGTGTCGCTCTAGACTTCAATTACATGGGTGGGCTTAACTGGATTCGATCATGCTGACATTAGGCAATAACTCAAGCCAGAAATGTCTGTTGACCTGTTTATCTGTAGTCATACACGTAAAGAGGTACTTTCTATGTGCATGCCTTTTGTAAATATAAACCATGTCCAACAGAATTTAAATTAATGGGTTCTGTCTCTCAGTACAAAAGTTTTACCATAAGCGCCTCAGATCTCCAGTGATTGTACAGTGTAATACCATAACAATAAATAAAAATGTTTTTATTAACCATTTTGAGGTTCTTGTGTGTTTTTGTATCTCGTTAAACGATGTATAAACTATTGTTACAACCTTGGCTATGAACCCAGATCATTGTTTTTGTTTTGTTTTTTAAAGGTAAAATGCAAGGAGTACGGAGTAGGAGTATAGAGGATGTTGAGGAGGAGGATGTTGAGGAGTATAGAGGAGTATAGAGGATGTTGAGGAGGAGGCGTGGTTGTAATATAGAGGAGGAGGAGGAGGAGGAGGAGTGGTTGTAATATAGAGGATGTTGAGGAGGAGTGGTAGTAGTATAGAGGATGTTTAGGCGTAGTAATAGTAGTAGTATAGAGGATGTTCAGGAGTAGTAGTAGTACAGAGGATGTTGAGGAGTCGTAGTAGTAGTAGTATAGGATGTTCAGTAGTAGTAGTAGTAGTAGTAGTAGTATAGAGGAGGTTTAGGAGGAGTAGTAGTAGTATAGAGGATGTTTAGTAGTAGTAGTATAGAGGTTGTTCAGGAGTAGTAGTAGTATAGAGGATGTTGAGTAGTAGTATAGAGGATGTTGAGGAGTAGTAGTAGTATAGAGGATGTTGAGGAGTAGTAGTAGTAGTATAGAGGATGTAGAGGAGGAGTAGTAGTAGTAGTAGTATAGAGGATGTTGAGTAGTAGTAGTATAGAGGATGTTGAGTAGTAGTAGTATAGAGGATGCTCAGGAGTAGTAGTATAGAGGATGTTGAGGAGTAGTAGTATAGAGGATGTTGAGGAGTAGTAGTAGTAGTATAGAGGATGTAGAGGAGTAGTAGTAGTAGGCGAGTTAGTAGATAGTAGTAATAGAGGATGTTGAGTATGTAGTTAGTATAGTAGTATATGAGGATGAGTGAATGATGTATAGGAGAGTGTTAGTTTTAGTATAGAGTAGATATTTGAGGAGTCAGGAGTAGTAGTAGAGAGAAAGTAGTTGAGTATTAGTAGTATAGTAGTAGTTAGTAGTATAGAGATAGTGTAGAGGAGTAGTAAGTAAGATTTGTAGTAGAGATATAGGATTTAGTAGTAGTAGTATAGAGGATGTTGAGTAGTAGTAGTAGTATATAGGAAAATAGTTCAGGAGAGTAGTGAAGTTAGAGAGTAAGGTAGTAAGAGTATAGTATAGAAGGAATGTAGGTCAGTAGTGAGTTTATAGGAGTAGTATTCAGGGTTCAAGTAGTATGGAGTTTGAGTAGTAGTAGTAGTAGTTAGTAGTAGAGGTAGTATAGGAGTAGTAGTAGTAGTATAGAGAGATGTTCAGGATTGTGTAGTAGTAGTTAGTAGAGAGGAGTGTTTTTAGTAGTAGTATTAGATAGTAGTAGTTAGGATTGTTGTAGTAGTAGTAGTAGTATAGAGGATATAGGATAGTTAGTAGTAGTATAGAAGGTAAAGTAGTAGTAGTAGTTAGTAGTAGTAGTAGTAGTAAGTAGTAGTATGAGGTGTTCAGTAGTAGTAGTAGTAGTAGTAGTAGTAGTAGTAGTAGAGGATGTTCAGGAGTAGTAGTAGTATAGGAGGTTGTGTTAGTAGTAAGTATGGTAGGAGTAGTAGTATAGAGGATGTTCAGTAGAGTATAGTAGTGTTATAAGAGGAGTAGTAGTAGTAGAGAGTATGTTCAGGAGTAGTAGTAGATATAGAGGATGTTGAGTAGGAGTAGTAGTAGTAGTAGTAGTAGTATATAGAGGATGTTCTTAGTAGTAGTAGCTAGTAGTAGTATAGAGGATGTTAGTAGTAGTAGTGAGTGTAGTTAGTATAGAGTAGTAGTTAGTAAGTAGTAGTAGTAGTAGTATAGAGTCGAGGATGATAGTAGTTAGTATAGAGGAGTAGTAGTAGTAGTAGCAGTAGTAGTAGTAGTAAGAGGGATGTTCAGGATAGTAGTAGTAGTAGTAGGTATGTTCAGAGTAGTTAGTTAGTTATAGAAGTATGTTGAAGTAGTAAGTATAGAGGTCGTAGTGAGGATGTTAGTAGTAGTAGTAGTAGTAGAGAGGATGTTAGTAGTAGTAGTAGTAGTATAGAGAATGTTCAGGAGTAGTAGTAGTAGTAGTAGTAGTAGTAGTAGTAGTAGTAGTAGTAGTAGTAGTAGTAGTATAGAGAATATTTCCCCCCCTGATGTAAATGGGGCGGGCTCTACCTGACGCGCGCGTGCACCGGTCCGGTCACGTCTGCGCTGCTGCAGAAACGGGACAAGCCGCGTGTTTTTGCCGGTTAGGACAAGAGTGGGATTCTGTGGCACTTTACCCATCACAAACGCGTTTACAGTTATTGGCTAATGTTGGCGCATATTTTACAATGGCACTGAAGAATGGTGGCCTTTATGGAGTTTGGATTTGCACTTTACTTACTCTTCTGCCTCAAGGTAACTTCCAAACTTGTTTTTACTTTTGTGCGTAAAGCCATCTTGGTGTCATTACGCGTGTAAATAACAGTAGTCCATCGCATAAACGTGGTCGTTTAATGGGCTTATTGAGACGTGTGTGTGTTTTGTGTTAAGGTCGGAGAGGACCTGCCCACAGACCGTACTGGGCTGACACGAGACGAATGCGCTGTTCTGTGTTCCGCGGGGGAAATAACGTCAAACTATTGGCTCTTGACGAACAAACTGTTTTTTCGCTCTTTAAATTTGGGATCATTACATTGTGTATTTTATTTATAGTTATAATGAGCGTATTTGACTATCACCGGTTAAATTGTAATGTAAAGTGTTTTGTAGAGCGGAGGTTACCGACACCTTATTTTCCAGAGACCCCTATTTTACCCGTGGATACGTTTGCTACTCAAACATCCTTTTCCTACCTGAGAGTCTAAGATGTCTTAAGAGGAAAAATATCTTCGGCTTTATAAAGATGTTGTAGAGCAGTAAAGATGATAAAATACTACAAGCAATCAACATGCGTTCCCTTAATATATATGCTTTGGATTTTCCTTTCTAAAGAGAATCTTTGGGGTCCCATATTTGGCTCTTGAGCCCCATGTTGTGAATGCTTGATGTAAAGTAACTGGACTTACCTTCTGTTGAACCTCCTGTGCAGGTTCCCGGTGTCAGCTGGAGCTGACTGCGGCTGGGCCTGTGCACAACAGTGCTTTAGTGGAGGACACTGTGACTCTAGCTGTGTCCTACAGTGGAGCCACTAACCCTGCCCTGATCTGGAAGAAGGGCCCTGACCCTGTGGTCACCTGGACCATTAACTCCAGCACTCCTCCAGACATAGCCCCCAGCATGGCCAACGTCCTGAGGGTCAGCGCCAACGGTTCCCTTCTGTTTGAGAATGTGACTCTGGATTACACCGGCAGCTACAGTGTGGAGATGACCAAATCTGGACAAGGCTCTGCCACACTAAACTTCACTCTCACGGTCTTTGGTGAGTGTACTGGCATTAGAGTTAGTATCAGCAAGATGGTCTCAATTCCCACACATATTGCATAGAGTTTACACGTGCCTCCCCTCACTGAACTACTCACTCAATCAATTAACACAATTAGTACTTACACAAGAAGAAATCAACACACACCAAACCCTGAGGCTAAAACCTATGACCTCAACATCCAGACTCGATGACTGAACATATCGTGTAGATGGAGTGTTTGCCTGTGCGGTGTCTCATATCTTTGCAGTGGTCCTGACCTGAGGGCTGTGATGAGCTACAGTGTTGTTTGCATATTCAAAAGTGCGTCCTGCAGGCAACAGAAGTCTGATCATACATTTATATAACTGGGGAATTAATCTAGTGCTGGACAAATCTTAAACTTCATCAATGAATATAGTTTATGTGCTTGTATACAGTATTTTACATGTGCATCCAGTGTAACTAGTTCTAGGAACACTTATTGTAGTTATTATGAGTAAGACTTTAGAGTAAACAGCCCTGCAGGGTAAACTGAACGTTCTCTCACCTGCTGTTGTTTTAACACATAGCATTTTCAAGAAGAAAATCTACAGCAGTTATTGAATCTCTGAGATACCTTATATTCAAAGAAAATAAAAAACAACAACAGAACAACAGTATGGAAAGGCCATTGGCTCCACACCTGAGTCAGTACCATTTCTGTTTGGGCGTGGGGATGTGACATTTATTAGTTTGCTGTCATGGCCATAAAAATGTCTAACGAATAATAATGATGGACACATATTTGTACTCACTAAACACTAAACAGTCTGAAGTCATACTGAATGACTCCCATTCTTCTAAGTCATGCTACTATTGACCAGTGTCCCACCCCTACTGCAGAATAAACTACTATAATATACTGTTATTGTGTTATATTGCAGGGAGAATACCTAAAATGCGATGTAGAGTGGCATGTTGTTGTTGATACTTAAAACTTAAAACTTAAAATATTGTTTTTGTGACTGATGGAAGTGCTATTTTGGTTGACAGAAAAGTTTGAGAACGTGACTCTGAGCTCACAGCCGGACTTGGCGGTGGAGGGATCCGAGCGCTTCACCCTGCTGTTCGCCATGGCCCGGGGCGTTGTCCAGGAGAGCAAGTGGTCCTTTAAAAGCACCGAGATCCAGTCCAACTCCCATTACTCTGTGAACCAGAAGAGCCTAGTGATCCACACTCCCAACAGGACAGACACGGGGCTGTACACGCTGACACTGAGGAACCCCTACAGCAGCGTTACCGTGCACACCATCATCACTATTTTGTGTAAGACTGATCAGCTTCCCCAGCCTTTCGCCTGGCTCTGTTTTGTTCTTTTTATTATTATCATTATTATTATTATTATTATTATTATTATTATTATTATTATTATTATTATTATTATTATTATTATTATAGATTTGTTTATTTTTCCATTTTTATTAGTTGTATTACTTTTTCAATTATAGTTTTTTTTTATTATATATGTGTGTATAAGGGTGCATATTTTATATATATATATATATATATATATATATATATATATATATATATATATATATATATATATATATATATATATATATATATATATATATATATGTATATATGTATGTATGTATATTTTTTTTCTTTCTTTACATAGGTCAGTTTATTTTATGAATGTTTTTGTTGTTTCATGTTTAAAAAATACTTACCATTTTAGAAAGAAACCTATCTTGAACCATGGCATTGTTTTTGTTTGGGAATTGATCCTTAGTCTTTTGAACTGTAATAACCGTGCATGTGTGTCTGATCATTTCTTTAACACTAGGATTGCTGACAGAGAACATATTAAACATATTTTCTGCAACATGTTATAGGGAGTGTAATTGTGGGAATGTTAACCGGGTCAAAACATTTTTTATATATATTTTTTTTACAGTTAAAAGGTACTTTTTAACCATAGAATGTATACTGTCACGTGAACCTAGTAACATACCCTATAACATTTGTACAAAGTATTTAGACTGTTTTAATTCAATCAAAACAATTCCGCATTATGAGACCTACAAAGGCAAAGGAAATGGTCCTGTCTCGCAATGGTGCCCAAGATCCTTTAGTTGAATTGGTAATTTCTCTTTCCAAAGAACCCCAAATTTTATATGTTACCCTTTTTGTCATAACTGTACTGGTTGATTTAGCATAATATGTCCCCTTTAAATTTGCCCATAACATCAAACGTAACTTATATTATTGTTCACTTACATTTCTTTTGCTGTGTAAGTTTATATTTTCTGTCTTATTTCCATATCCTCTCTTGGACAGATGGACCAGATGACCCTGTACTCACGCTGACCCCGGCCCGGTCGTTTTACGTTTCCGGTACCTCACTCCTGCTCTCATGCAAAGCTGAAGGACTCCCACCTCCCGCTGTTAAATGGATTTTTGGTGGTAAAACGTTAAATAACAACAACACCGAAGGAGTTCTGAATCTGACCAACGTACAGACGAGCCGAGACGGCGTATATACCTGCTCCGCGGTCAATGGGCAAACAAGCACAAGTCGCCAAAAGAACGTGACAATCAAAATTTACGGTAAGACGGATTGGCTTTTCTATTTTATGTATGTACAGTAAGCAACATTTCATTATGTAATCCCTTATTCACCCAGGAGTGGTACATAGTCACAGGTTATAAAGGTCTAGCCCAGATGATTACCTCTGAAAACTTATTTACTAGTTATAGATTTTAACATGTTGAATTATGTTATATATTGTAATGTTTTTGTTCAGTCTAATTATATATCTTGAGCCCTTCTTGTGATATTATTTTGAGAGATAGACAATCTAAAATTGTTAAATATAACATTTTTATTCTGTTTACATAACTATGCCAAGAATTACTGTCTAACACTAAAAGGTATTGTATAAAACAAAAACAGAGCAACAACTGTGGAACCTTTCGCGTTCATAGGTGCCTAAACTATCTATTAGTAGCAACAATGAGCAACAGAGAGAGAGGCAATGGATTATTAGACTTATTATTAGACTTTTTATATCCCTTTTCTCCAAAACATAACCAACAACATGCTGTATTTCCATATTCCGTGTGCACAGAAAAGCCAAAAGACAGTCCTGTGTGCTCTGTGAGGTCCTTGTCTGATGTGTACCTGCAGTACGAGTGTTCGTGGCCCGGGGGAGCCCCAGAAGCCGCCGTGTCTTTCCCTGGACTGAGCAACAGCATCAGCGCCTCGGGACGCCTCAGACTCAACGTGACGGCTACAGACAGCCTCAGCGGGACTCCAGTGTCCTGCACAGCATCGCACCCAGTGCAACAGGGCATGTGCGACGTCACTGCAAGTAAGTTAGTTTGGTCCTCACGAGAAACACTTGCAGGAGTTTGTCCAAATAAAGACATCGATATGACAAAAATGCATTTGGACACAATGGACAGAATATAGTTTAATGAGCAGAAGAGCATAAAGAGCAACACATTCAGTACTTAAAGAGTATAACTATAACCATGTATCATGAAAATATGAATGAAAACAATTGTTTACGTCTTCATGAAAATTAATGCAATGTCATTTATTTTTTTATATTGTTTGTAAAGGGACAATATGAGAGAATTCATTAAAAAAAAACATTGTCGCTTTTTAAAAATGTATTTACTCACTTGCATATTGTCCTATGCCCCAGGCGCCCCTGTTCCCTTTTTGCCCTTTCTGACGTTTGGAGTGAATTTGAAGGGAAAGATCCGCGTCACCATGAGCTGTCTGAGTGCTGTGGTGCCTACACCCGTGGTGTCGTGGCTCAGAGGCACAGAGGCAGTGAGTAACGGGCCAGTGACCAGCATCAGCTCCACTCAGCTCACCGTCCTGGACTATAACATCAGCACCTTCCTCCTCCACAACTTCACCTGCTCCTGTCGCAACCCACTGGGAGTCCAGAAACGTCAAATACAGCTACTGGGTACAGTTAGATCTTTTATTTTACATTTTCTTCACACACACTGCTTCCTTTGTAACTTAGGCATCTGACTGCTTTGATTTTGCAGTGAAAAGCAAACTAAACCTTAGAATTGGTCTCTTTAGGTTATATAATTCATGAGACTGGGAAGTGAGGAGCAGTTTGGGAAAAGAGTGGTATGACTTTCACCAATTTGTCAAAACCAGGAGAAATTTCCCCATGCTGAGGTCGACACAGTGCATAGCATGTGTAGGTGCTGCGACCAAAGCCCCAGGCCACTGTGCAGTATATCAGTGTGCATGCATTCCTAATATTAAAGGGGCTGCACCCTCATTTTATGGAATAAAGTAACATTAGTTTTGCCCCAGTTCTGCTATATATTGTAAAAGCCGCTCTTAGGATCAAAATGAAACCTCTGTAGATAAAAAAGGCTTACACACAAGTTACACTGGTGAATAATTAGGACGCTAGGATTGCATTGATAAAATAACTTTTGACCAAACAGATAAATCTGCAAACATCTTATAGTTAGACTTTACTTCATCACTATCTTCATGCACACGGCCATCTCCTTAGTGTCATGTTGCCTGCGGTTGTAATTTAAAAGGCTGGCGTTGTTGGTCACATAGAAACAATGAGGCCTCTGACAGGGCGCTAAGTAATACCTGAGATTGCCTTTTCTCTTAAACAAAGCTCTACAGTCTGCTCTAAGTCTCCCTCTCCCCTCTGTCTGCAGCACCCGCCATCTCCGATTCCAGTCTGTTCACAAACCAAGATGGGACAGTCGTCACTTTGACCTGGGAAGTCCCGCCCACGTCTATTGTTACAGGTGATGGGTCTACTTGCTTCTCGAAGGTGTTTTGTGGAAGCTGATCCATCAGTAATAGCTTATCTACTGAGAAGTCAGGTTCCAAATCTTTGCTCCTCAGCAGAAGTGAGCAGGAATGTTGAATATAGAAACATCCTGGGAGTATAGGGGTGTAAACAAGAAAAACAGGGCCGGTAGTGTAGAGTACAAATGTCTGTCTCTTGTCATATGTCCTTTTTCAGTAGTATTATAGAAGTGAGCTCATATGAGCAGAAAGAGTTGTGTACGTGCATGTTATGATATCAGAATCAGAAAAGGTTTATTGCCATTGTCAATGAACAAAATTCACAAACATAGGAACTTGTCTCGGCCTTAAGGTGCAACATAAAACACTGAGCAATAATAAAACAACATATATAAAATAAAAAAGGGCATGCATTAAGAAACAATTAAAATGTACTATAGTATACGATAAAAATAGACTTACTATGTACACAAGAGTTTACAGTTAAATTTACAGTTGTAGTGCAGAAAGTGCAGTGAGTGATAGAATAGTTGCAGTTAAAGTGGCAGGTGTTAAGAAGTGTTCATGAGTCCAACGGCAGAGGGAACATAATGGTTCTTGTGGCGGGAGGTTCTGGTCCGGATGGACCGTAGCCTCCTCCCTGAGGGGAGTGGCTCAGATAGTCCATGTCCAGGGTGAGAAGGGTCAGCTGTGATCCGACTTCATGGAGATGTTATTGCTTGTTCTGTCAATATGCAGGGGCGCCCCCAAGGGGTGGCCTGGGGTGGCTTAGGCCCCTCTTGACCAGCCAGCTTTCAGGCCTTGTCTGATAGGTGGGAAACTGTATGTGAAAGCATTTTGCTCAGTGCTTTCTTATATTTTTGCCAAAACAATAATAAAAATGTCAATCTAGTTTATTAAGTTTTGAAATATATCTGTGAAGTCGCATACTAATTGTCTTGATTAAAAGGAGCCTGTTGTAATAACCTTACACTAGAGAAATAAAGATTTGAATGGAGCAGATAGTGTGAATAATGATATGTACTCTTTAAAAGGTGCACTCCATGACTTATGTCCTTGTGATAATCAGAGCTGGTCGACCACAACAAATCTATATGATATTGCTATCCGAATGACTATGATTACGGTAATTATAATGACCAAAATTACACTTGCCACCTGAGACACCCCAAAAATGTACCAGAACTGTATGTTTAAAAAAAATCTCAATAAGGCTGATAATAGTAAGGCATTAACAGTGTGGACAAAGAGACACATGCAAAACGTATTTACCTGACCAATAGGGCTGCACAATTTCAGTTATTATTGCAATTAGCAATATGCATGTGTTAAGTTCGGCAATTGCAATTTTCCTTTTTTTCCTTTTTATAACTTTTTTACACAAAATTATACTAATTTTAGTTATATTAAAACAAATATGTCCATTCTTTAATATATTAGTCAGTGCCATAATAAAGCCGAGAATAAGTCAAGGCTAATTTAAACTAAATAAGGAAAATTTTTAACATTTTAAGTCAGAATGTTAACAGTTTTTGTCAGAGGAGGACCTTGGTATTACTGCGATATAGTGAGTTTGTTGCAATATTGATACTTTTGCGATGTACTGTGCCGCTACTGCCCGACCCAAAATTTACACGAGGTCCAGCTGGCCACTCGTGTTTCAAAATCCTGGAGGTGCCACTGTCTGTATGGAGACACTGTCTGATAATATGAACCCACCCCAAATGTACCCGCTGCATTTCAACGCACATTTGATCCAGCATTAACCGCAACATTGTGATTTTCTTACAGGGTTCGACATTCAAATGCAGGGCCCAGATCTCGGGCGTTCTTACCGTAATGACTTCAGAGGCACCAGTCAGTCAAATGTATTCCGCACCATCCAACAAAAGCGTGGCTCATCTCGATCAGCAGACATCCTATCTCTGGACCCCGATGCGACCTACAAGTTTAGAATCGTCCCCAAAGCTCGCCTGACGGAAGGGGAGCCATCCAAAGTGATACAAGTCGGTCCAGGTATGACAATGATGAGCAAAACTCAATAAAAACAAAAGTGTTAAAATCAGAAGTGGGCCCAAACTCAGCTGCTCTCTTTGGGTTTGTGGGGAAACTGAATCAATACTGCTCCCAAATGTTTCCACTTTTATTCTATATTTGTGTGAGAAATCTACATTCACATGCACTCTACATATTTTCAAATCTGACTGTTGTTAGAGTGTAAACTACTCCTGTAATGAACTGCTGTGTGGCTCCCAGGTGAAGGGTTGAGTAAGTCGGCCATCGCTGGAATAGCCGCCGGGATTCCAGGGGCGATTATTTTGCTTCTGGTACCGATCGGCCTGATCTTCCTCTTGATATACAAAAATGATGACAGTAAGGACAACCTGAACTAAGGCAGCATTTTAGTGAACAGTTAAGTGTGTGTTCAAAATATCTGGGTAATCAAACTTTCTTTTCTTTTTTTTTTTTTTTTTTTACAGAGTTTATCAGATATCAAGGGCCAAGTATCCAGTAACAACAGATAAGGTGAGATTTAATGGAGTTTTATAGATTCTGTTTCATTTCAAATAATTTTGTTAAAATAAAAGCAAGGATCTATTGGCTCTATCCACTGTTATTACTGCTATTTATTTAAATGTAATTTGTGCAGTTTGTTTTGTACTACATTTTACTGTCACTACTTCTGCGACTATTCATTATAACATATTTTCCAAAGGAGTTCCTCAAGGCTCTATTTTAGGCCCAATTTTATTTTCCATTTATATGAATATTTGTGTTGATTTGTCATATGCCGCTTTTATGCTGATGATATGATACATTTTTGTTGATCAACCTCACTGACACGGCCATGGAGTCATTGCAGTCCTTAGTCTCGATTGCAGTCCTTGAAGTTAGTGTTGAATTCAGACAAAGCCATAACGTTGAGAGTTATGGATGTGGTTTACCAGAAGTTATCCTTCCAATCATGTCTTCCCAGCATAACCTCATTGATTTTGAGATTTTGATTGATCTTTGTACTAGACTTTTAACTCTCTTTTAAGGCACATTTACAAAATTTGGTTTGAAAAATAAAGATAATGCTTGGTTTGTATTATTGTAACAAATCCTGCTCCACTCTTCAACTTCAAGCCCGCAAACGTCTGGTATTTGCCCTAACCGTTTTGCCTCTTTGGATTGTGGTGATGCTATTTATGTTAATACAACAGGAAAATGCCTTCAATCTTTAAATATCACTGTGCATTT
The DNA here is from genome assembly GCA_015082035.1 of Chaenogobius annularis. Classification (NCBI taxonomy): domain Eukaryota; kingdom Metazoa; phylum Chordata; class Actinopteri; order Gobiiformes; family Gobiidae; genus Chaenogobius; species Chaenogobius annularis. The sequence continues at coordinate 1,245,792 of BJKM01000117.1, forward strand.
TATTTAAGTGCAAATGTGTCATTTTTTATGTCGTGTGCTGCAATAAAATTTGGCCCACATCACAATTTTAAAAGAGATTTTGATCTGTGTTTTTAGCTGGTTAAATAAAATAATAAATACTTTACATATTTTATTACATACAGTATGTTGTTACTTAAATACTGTATATCAACACTATTATGGTGCTAATATAAATACAGATATTAGAATGGCCCATACTTCTAATTATACAATAGAAATGTTATGGTATGGGAGTAGAACATTTTAGGCTTTTACATGTTTTATATATTTATTCTTTTTAAAGGGTATGAAGACCAAAGCAGAGCTGGCCTCTAACAACATCCTAATGGCTGGAGGTCTAAATACTTACCACCACTTACACCAGGTATCACATTACTAAAGGAAACAAAGATTATTCTGTACATTGTCTGGATTCCAACTGTTTTTAAATGTTATTTTTAGGTCCCTTCTGAACGGTCCATGGAGCTGCCCATGTTTGTGCCGCCTCCTCCTGTCAGAGTCGCTACCACCGTATGAAGAAGTATTGGATGTAAACACTGTTTTATTTTAAGTGAAACTTTTGTATTTATTATATTTTCAATAATTTAATGAAAACCAAACTGATATGCTGCCAAATGAAATGATCACTATGTAATAACTAGTTTAGAATCTATCACATAACATTTAATTTCTCTGTTATTGCTGTTCCTTTCACTTTCGCCACATGTGTATATACAGTACTTATAGTCAATATGATATGCATTTGAAATTACCATATTTTGCTGGTGGTACAGTGGATAAAAGCGTTGCACTTCTGTGGTTCTGTCTTTAATTCCTTGCCTTGAAAAATTCCCAAATCTTTCTCCCCATTTCATGCTACAACTGTCCTGTAAAAAAGCAACAACTTTGAGACAGAAAAAAACAAAGAAAAAGCACCAGAACATATTTCCACTGTAGTGAAATTGTTAAGTAATGAATTGGCTTCATGCTGTAGTTATCTAATGTAGCCAGCAGAGGGGGGTGTTTCAATTATTTTAAGTCAGTGAAAAGAAATGCTCTCTTGCGTTCTTCTGAAAAGACCAGTCTGAACAGCCAACAAATAAACCTGCTGCACTGTATATTGGGAAAGAAGGGACAGATTTTGTTTAAGTAAAATAACTGTAGTATCTTTCATTATAAGCTACGTCAGAACTGTTTGATTTAACAATCTTCAGTTGTATTATAATTAAAAGAGGGTTGTGCCTTAGTTTTAAATTCAAGCTATAGCCTACATTGTCCCCACAGGTTCACACACAAAAAAACCTTGAAGATGTAATTGTATAATATTGTTTTACCTGGATGATGGATCATGTGACTTACACTTGATCAACAGACAGTAGGAAGTTAGAACATATTTAGACATATATATATATATATATATATATATATATATATATATATATATATATATATATATATATAAAGATGCAAACAATTATATATATATATATATATATAAAAGATGCAAACAATTTATATATATATATATATATATATATATATATATATATATATATATATATATATATATATATATATATAAAATGCAAACAATTAGGCATGGGTGATATTGGCAAAAAATAATATTTTTAATACATTATTGGGAGTATCCTAATAATGAAACTCCAAAGATATTCCAACAATCCAACACAAATGTGCTAAAACATGTTTGTTTTTTAAAGATTTTGTGCCCGTAGGCTATATTAACAGGAAAGTAGTGTGAAATGAGGGATGAGAGAGAAGGGAGGACATGCAGTAAATGTCTGAGTAAGGAATCGAAGTCACGACACTGGCGCCTGGCATATGTGTACTGTGCCATGACCACTCGACCACCGGGCAGCACTAAAACATGTCCTTATGTGCATTAGTTGAAGCAAGGCACACAGTCATTCAAAGTACGTTACATGACAAAAGAAATTACTATACAAACAATTTGAGTGCCGATCAAATCCTTTCAATTAAAACAACTAAACAGAACAGTTTGATTATAGATTTGTGTTCGGCCAAGATTTGAGTAGTAGAATTGTGGGGAAAGGGGTGAAATAACCCAATATGCAGAGCTATCATTGTACCCTTGTTTGAAAGATTACATTTACATAAATTGCTAATTTCTTTGAGTAGGCTGATATAATCTGAGGTGAAACTGCATTCAAGGAAACTCTCTTCCAAAAACAATAATCATAAAAAAACATGTTTATAAAGAAATACTTCCTCTAATGAACTCGACACAGAGAAGGAACACACAAACACAAACAGCACAAGACATCCAACTATAGTACTGAATGTGAAGTCTGGCATACTGGATTTGTCCCAATTACTCTTTCAAATTGTGTTCCAAATTGTGTCATTTTTGTCAATATTGCGAATGTCAATTATAATTTCAGCCCAGTCTTTGATTGTTGGTTCATTTTGTGTCATCTATTTTTCCTGCTGCCAGAAGTATCCTCCAGAAGTATCAATTTATTGTGTCCATGGCTGGCGTTTTGAGACCCCAATACATAGTCCTAAAGTTAGGGCTAGGATCTATCTGCCGTAGATACAGTTGGCACGTCATAGGGGGCGTGGCCTGCCATGGGGTCCGCCCTATGTTCCCCCGGTACCTGCACCGTGGCTGGATATGCTGCTATATGTTATGAAAACATACATTTATGCATAACTTTTGGGGATGTTGAACCGTATATGTGGTGACCCTTTTAAATATGAGTGACCGTAGTTCCCCTGTTCATAGAAAAGGGGGAATATAGGTACCCGGGGAATATAGGTACCGGGTAGTATAGGTAAGCACCTGTCTGCCATGGTGGGAAACTGTCTTGTTGATTCAATAGGAAATACAACATTTTCACTCTTCAGGCACGTTTCCAGGAAAATGAGGTGTATTTTAAGTCCAGCTAATTCAAATCAAGTCCCAACCGAGTCTTAATGGACGTCGTTGACTTAGTTTTACCCCAGAAAAGTAAAAGGATTGTTCTGTAGATGCTGTAATACAACCGTTAGCATTTTTGGATATGTATACAAATTTGGAGCGTTCAAGTACTTTATTCTCCTCCATGTCTTTGTGTCTGTATTTGGCACAATATATAAACTAATGTCGGCCGCGGTTGCTCTTGTAGTTGTTAAACAGTGGGTGAAATGTGCAGTGGGACTGTGCAGTGGGACTGCGTGGGCCCACTATGCACTAACTTATCCGGCTGTTATTACAACGGAGGCTGCTCTTTGTGATCTTCAGCTGACCATGAATCACACAAACTCCACTGCTTGTATGTGCTGGACCTGTGCTAATGTGTCTAACCTGCACAAGCCCTCCTGTCCTGACCACTCCCCCCCCCCCCCCCACACACACACACACTGAATCAAAGTTGCACTCTCAGCTTTTCCCATTGACCCGGGCTGTTACTGCAAGCCTCTGCACATCCACAGCTTCCAGAATGCCAAAACAGAACAAACAGAGCACCGGACAGGGGATGGAGCGGCCGACCCCTGCACGTCCAGGGACCTACTACCTCCAACACCCTCCCCCCCCAACACCCCCATACGCACCCCCATGTGGTCCGCTGGTCAAAAAGAGTCACGTGTCCCCCCTCGGGCCCTCCAACTCAAGTGCACGCGTTTTAAAGGATTTTGCCTCCATCGACAGAAAGTGGAGGGGATAACTTTTTGGAATTCAGCCTAGGGCGCTCTCTTTGACACTGGGCGCACTCCAGGCCTGCACTTCGGTTCACTCTTTCCTCCAGGAAAGGCTGAGACTTAAGAGGGTTGGGTAATCCTCACCACTTCAGGTAAGGCAGTTGAGATTAAAAGGATGGCTGATGGGATTTCAAATGGAGTGTGGAAAAAATTAGGGCTGAAATGATTAATTGTTGACTAATCGTAACTAGTCAACTATAATAAATTATTGTTGTCGTATTTTGGCAATTGTAATTGTTATCTGGACTATACAGACTCTAAAACATATGAAAAGACCATTTTATAACAAAGACATTCAATCAGAATATTTTTTTTTTAAAGTCAACATATTTCAACATTTATTTGGTTGACAATTTATTTAAAAATACAAATAATTGTTTGACTTGTCAATTACTAAAATCATTATTAGTTGCAGCCTCTAGAATAAATATAGACAAGTTACATAAGGTCTTGTTTATCTTAAGTTATTTAAAATATGAAGGGTGCTGTTTTGGATTTATTATGGGTGCAAGAAAAACAAAATTGTTGGAATGTTTTGCTGATGACTTGCTTGTCTTCAAGGCCTACAATAACCTGCATGTTGTTTGTTTTATTTGATTCATTTATTTTTGTATTCACTGAACTAATAATCAGCAGCATGGCCATTCGTGGTTCATGTATTGTAACCAATACATGATTCTAAACTTTGTTCTAAATATTTCAAAATCACTGAAAATCAAATGAGTTATTAGATCTAATGTAAACTACTGTCTTCCCATACTGATCCTGTTGTTTTCAACTTCAAAACTTTGACCAACTTTTAACATGAACTCTCTTTGTATTATAGATATTTCACTATCAATGTTAATTATTGATAAACATGGTAGACAGTAAATGCATTGAATAGCAAAGGAGGGAATCGTAATGCTTTCGACGGGCTTTGCATGTTGGGGAAACAAATACTTTTGAATGTACAATGTGGTGTTAGCCAAAATATTATTACTCAAGTAAAAGTGCAAATAGTGGTCCAAGAAATGACTCAAGTAAAAGTAAAAAAATATTTCTGGAAACTACTACTCAAGTCAGAGTAATTGCAAGAGTCTGAACATGACATTTTATGTATAATTTCAAGTAAATGTATTTGGAAAGAAAGAAAACTCATGGACTTTTCAAAGGATGGACACAAACATTTTAGAAATACAAATGTTCCAACCAACATAAAGTTTTGTCAAATATAGATTTACATACAGTGGGAAGAGTAACCAAGACTTCAAACACAAAAGTACTCAAGGAGGAATAAAAGTATTGTGTAAGTATAATTTCTTAAAAAGTACTGCCCACCTCTGATATCGCTCCCCTTTGACATCTCTGTGCTAGTGCGTTGCATCTTGTCGGCAGCCATCGCATCACTCATGATGTACAGTTTCATGGGAGGGGGCCTCTTCTGTGCCATCGTGGGGAACATCCTGCTGGTGGTCTCCACGGCCACAGACTACTGGATGCAGTACCGGCTCTCAGGCAGCTTTGCTCACCAGGGCCTGTGGAGGTACTGCATGTCCGGCAAGTGCTACATGCAGACTGACAGCATTGGTAAGTGCAGTGTATGTGTGTCTACTTTACATGGGCAAATAAAGTGTTGTAACTGACAAGGCTATTTCTGCACTAGATTAAATTGAAGTAAATATTTATATTCATGAAAAGATTAAATGTAAAAGTAAGTGTTTATATTCATGAATAAAGTAAAACATACTTGGAGGAGTGGCCCAAGTCAGGTCTATATAGAGGCGAGCCCGTCAATCAATCAATCAATCAATCAATAATTGATTTCAAGTTTGGTTTCGGATCTCTTATGCAGTCAACATCAGGGTTGACTTCAAAAACACACATTTCTGTGCCATTTGTACACTTACAATAAATAATGACAAAAAATATGGTCTAATGCATATCAAAATAGTTGATCAGCAATAGACACACAACGGGTGAGATGTTCCACATTTATGCTTTAATAATCACAAGGAAATGCATGAGCTAACTTCCCTGTATGCATGAATGGATGTAAACACTTTCATTGTTTGTGAAAAAACACAGTCGTCTGATCGTTTATTGAAAGTGATTAGAGGAGTCAAGATTTTGCCCAAAAACAGTTATATCATTTACATTGGGGTAAGGCATGAAAGAACTAGTCTTTAAACGGCCTAGTACTCCACTAGGGGGTGACAGAGGGTTAGCAGTTGACATCCACACTGAACATAACTAAGAAAGCCACATCATTTAAGGGCTGTCTTTAATTGACAAAAACAAAAACAAGATTGCGGTCCATTTTACTTCCTTTCATTACAATGCTTTTTTTCTCTCCAAACATTAAACATCTCACATAAAAATTAAGTCCAAAACGACCTTTTCCGTGCTTATTACATGTTACATTCTGTCACAGTGTAATAGACATTAATGAGTCTAATATGTACAAAAGTAACAGTGACTTCTAACAATACTTGACCCTTCTGCATAGACTGGACATTTGACATAAAATAAAAATGTCAGAATACTCCTTGGCCGTCTCAGTTCCCTAAAACCATGTACAGCACAGAAGTATTGTCCCTTATTTACCTCTCCTTGTGTCGTTGTGCGCAGCGTATTGGAATGCCACCCGCGCCTTCATGATCCTGTCTGCCATGTCGTGCTTTGCGGGCATCATCGCGGGCATCCTCTCCTTCGCCCACTTCTCTGCCTTTGAGAGGTTCAACCGCTCATTCGCTGCTGGGATCATGTTCTTCGTTTCCAGTGAGTATGCAGTACATCCAGGAGTATTTTACAGTCCATTGTCCCCCTGTTATCACAAGAAGCACAATAAGGTCATGTTTAATCATAGTGACGTGTCTATTTCTCTCTGTACAGCCCTCTTTGTTTTGCTTGCAATGGCCATTTACACTGGAGTGACAGTGAACTTCCTGGGCAAGCGCTTTGGGGACTGGCGCTTCTCCTGGTCGTACATACTAGGCTGGGTGGCTCTGCTCATGACATTCTTTGCAGGTTAGTTCAAAATCGTTTCCGGTGTACAGAAGAACGGCCAGAACTTTTGCACTTTAACAGAGTATTGTGAGTGAATGAATAATGACTAGTGCCGACTGTAAAGCAAAGCAAATGTATTCATAAAGCACATTTCATTCAAATGACAGTGAAATAACTTACAACAGTCCATCATGCAAGACAATAAAAGGATGAAAATGCAAAAATACAATAAATACATCCCCATTCTGCTTGGTTCTGATTCTTGGTAAAAGCACAATACAAAGGCATTGTTATTATTAATGTAAACCTCAGCATTCTTCTTAATCTGAATAATGTCTGACCACAGTAGTCAAAAACCAAACCTGAACTGTCCCTGCTTTGTGTCTCAGGTATCTTCTACATGTGCGCCTACAGAATGCATGAGTGCCGGAGGGTGGCTGGCCCACGTTAAATGACCAGGAGGTCAAATGTAAGGCAAAGGATATCAAATATGCTGTCAATGCTGTTGAATAATAAAACTGGGAGTTTTGCATATTTATCAGTGTTTGTTGTGGTGTATTTGTCATTTGTCTGTAAATTATCATGTACTGGCTGTATAATAAGTCCTGTAGGAAAATAACACCCCAACACAAAATGCACATAACCTATTATTCATTCATTATTAATACTAATGAATAATTCATTTTTGACAGAAGAATGTGCATTGTTCTCTAATGCAATTCAAAGGTGCACTTTGAAACGTTTCTGGTTTACCTTACCTAACTACTTACCTAACCCTAACACTTTTTTGCTTTGCCTGGGATTAAATTACAAGTGTTTTTATTACTCAAAAATACAAGCAGATGACAGACCCTCCACTAAAGCCATTAAAAGCCAAAATGTTATTAGCTTAATAGTGTCTGTTCATTGCAAAGGGAAATGAGATACGATATGACTTTATTGTCCAAGAGGGAAATTTGTTTCCACAGACATCATGACAGTTTTACACCATAAACTTACAACACAAAAGAAAATAAACAAGTAACATTCACAGAAACCATGGGTAAGGTGGCTGTCAGTGAGCTAGTTTATAGAAGATGATGAGGTGGCTGATGGAACAAAGTCTTTGTTGAAGCGTGCTCTTCTACAAAAAAACAAACAAATAAATGAAAATATGGCACATTTCTAACATAGAAGTCCCATTTTCATCCAAAGACTGAAAGTTTCACTTGCAAATTAAGTCCAAAGGTATTTTTTTTCCTATATTTAATATATTATGCCAGTCCAGTCCTTGATTGTTGGTTCAGTTTGTGATCCATTTCTTTGTGATTGTCTTTCCTGCTGCAAGAAGTACGCTAAAAAGGTATCCATTTATTGTGTACATGGCAGTTTTGAGACCCAGATACATAGTTCTGAATTCCAGTGGGATGCCAGTGACAAAAAGTATGTTGAATGGATGTTGCTCATATTGGTCTCAGCCTAAGCTAAAGAGGCTACTGAAACAGTCATACAATCCTCATACATTCATATTTTTTTCTGCTTTAAAAACTCAAAAGCATCGAACTATTTCTTCTTGACACATTATACCAAATATATATTACGTTTTTTAATATTTTTCCCTTTTGGTGCCCTGTTAGTAGACAAAAGTCCACTCTTATGTCTAAATCGGTGTAATCCCTATTCCATTGCAGAAAAAGATTCAGTTGTAGTCATCTACATATAAAAAAGCCCAAATGTATTCCCAATCTGCAGATCTAGTTTAAGAACATGGATATTTATTATTCTCTGGGCTGCGTAAGCCCTGCCCACTATTATCCGGAGGTTCCGCCCGGAGGAGGTAAAACCTCAGGAGTGTATAGGACTCTTGTCTCCTTGGCAGAAACCTAACAAGTCAAATTCTAATGAGGTACTTGATGTTACAGGGGTTTCCCTCCCCTAGTGTTGTATAATGGTACAGTCCAGCAACAGCGTTATTACGGAGTAGCGCTTCCTTGTACGAACTGTGTACTGCTCTGTGAAGTGGGTATTACTGTACATGTGATGTGAATACACCGAGTTGAAAGGCATTTGTCTGGAGTCTTCATTATATACACAAACACTTGACTGCTCTAACTCAGACCAGAGTAGGCCCTAACAACCAAAGCTCTAGGTGAAACTGAAACTGGCTTCCAATGACTTTGGAATGGAAATCAAAACATCTGGATGATTGCTTTTGAAACGTTTCCTTCCCATGGACCATGCCTGGACAAATGGCTTGTTTCCTATATGTAACTGGCATTAAACCTAGAGTGTGTTATTTAGTTTTTCTTCCAAATATACAGTAATGTAATTACTTTGCTCCATTGTGTCTATGTCATCATACTAAGTAATTTTGACCTTCCTTAATTGAAAATAACAAAGTGATCTATTCTAGTATAGATCATGGTGGATTGGAGAAAGTCCAAAAGTATTTCAACAATAATACCATGGCATGACTCATTTATGAAACTGAGTTGATATGCTGCCTTGGTATGACAGAAAGAGGCAGCTCATTTTTCCTGAAGAAGACAGACTTCTTTATCCTGACCCGGAAGGCTGAGGACGAGAAATAGAAGATGATTGGATCCAGACACGTGTTGAAGGTAGACAGGAGCAGCGTGTAGTACCTCCACACCAGGCTCTGGCCCCGGAGGTAGCCCAGGAGGTGAGTGAGGTTGTAAGGCAGCATGCACACCAGGAACACGGCAAGAGTCCCCAGAGCCATGCCCATGGCCTTGTGCTTCTGCTGCGGGGAGATCCGGGGCCGGGTGTACAGCAGGTAGATGCAATGCAGGTAACAGTACACACAGACGAGCAGAGGGATCAAGCACAGGACAAAGAAGATCTCCAAACGCACTGGCAGCAGGATCTGAGGAGATTATGACAAGGGGTCAAGAGATTTGCATGCAATAACTTTATTTAACCCTCAGGTGTTCCTTAAAAAAATCAATCACGAAGATGTGCAAAGGACAATTATTTAGTGATGTGAGAGCGCTGGTGATCCATGGAGGCTCCAACTGCAGACCAACGGCTGAAACGAGATACTCAGGGTGGGGGCTCCATCTCGGGGATCTGCCCAGTCGGTTCAAGATCCCTCCTCTTAGAAGACTGAATGCTGAAAAAAAGTATATTACAAGGAGAGGGAGGGCCGGTTGAGAGAACAGAGTCAAGCGGTGACTGAGGCGTTAGACTGGTAAAAGAAGGCTTCTGAGTAATAGAGGTGTGGTCCTGCTCACGAACCTCAGTGAACATATTAACTCCATTTGATCAAAAGAAATCATAATATTTTCAAAAAATTATGAGATTTACAAAATATACAGATTTACTATTGTGTTATATTTCCACAATATATCTGAAAAAAGGCAGGATTTGTTTTATTTAATTTCATGTGTGTATTTTTCAACCTCTAACTGGAAAAGATACAAACATTAGAACATGTTTCACACCTGTGTAGCAATGACATAATGGAAGTCAATGGGACATAAAATGGCATTAGGTGGATGAATGTGAGTTTTGTGTCTAGACAGTGTATTTTTAAAAACGATTTTTTTTTTACTGTGATGCCTAAATCTTAAAAAAAATATTTATTAAGGAACACCTTTTTTCAACATCAATTACCCTAGCACAAACAAGTAATCCCACAGTTACAGCAGGTAAAGGCAACCCCCCCCCCCCCCCCCCCCCCCAAAAAGACAGGAAAAAAAAGAAAACGGTGCCAGTATAAATGATCTGCCTTGAGTATTTCTATGAAAGAAGCAAAAGAGTAAACTGATAGGATGTGACTGATACCATGTGTGCCGTGTTGATAGATAACGTTGTTTTGGAAAAGCAGAAGTCAAACTATTGTAAAGTAAGTGAGTGAGTAATAATTTCCCTGAAGAAATAAAGTTCTGTTCACACACAATTGTTTATGGAAAGTTGACAGCTATGTACTGCAGACAACAAATACTCCTTTATGGTGCACTAACTATACAAATATTCATAATAATAATAAATATAGCCGCAAGCGGCAATGTTCGGCCCTCGCCACGCCCCGCAATGCAAGAGGAGGGGCGGGGCGTGCTTTCTTCCCTTTGCTTTACAAATAGGGGCATTGTTGTCTACTGAAAATGTCAATATTTTGGGAAAAGTAAGACAAGTTTTTTAAAGAAAAAGTTTGAGAACTTTTGATGGCCCACTCCTGAAGATGAGTCTCACCAAATTTAAGGTTAATTGGGCTGACGCCCTAGGAGGAGTTTTTAAAAGTATAAAGTGTAAGCATGTTCAAATTTCAGAGATTTGGCCATTTTCCCATTAGAATCACATGGGATGGGAGGTTTCTGTCATCGCTACGGCTACGCTGTAAGAAATATGACATGTGTCTCATTAACTTTTTTTTTTTATCGAGACCAAAATGGAATTTTGTACAAAATTTCATAAAACAAAACAAAAAAAATGTTCTGCTCCCCATATAAAATCTTATTTCACTTTGTAGGTGGCACTATTGTGCCAAATGAATTTGTTTTACTTCAAGTAGGTTAAGGGCAAAAGGTTTAACAACTGATTCAAATTGGATGCAATTCTGACTTTGTATGCGCAAACGGAAGCAAATAAAAAATTTGGGAAATTTCTGAAATTTAAGCTACACCATTTACACCAAATTTCAGCTTTTTCGGGCCAACGCCCTTGGAGGAGTTCGTAAAAGTATGACATTTGTAAAAACTCCTGAGTCATGCTAAGCAAATTTTGATCCAATATGGCCGACATTTGGTGGGGCGGACGGCGTTGTCGTAATGATATATTTTTACTTCTCTTGTCACGACCTACCTCTGCGCCAAATTTCATGATTCGACGATCAGATGTTTTGGGGCCATTTCCTATCTCTCATTCTTTGTACATTGGGGCGCACTGACGCACCAAATGTTTGAATTTTAGAAGAAAGAGAGAGCCAGAATGTAGAGAGGCACAATTTTCAGAGGTGATTTTCCTCAATATTAACTGGGAGAAAAATAGGGGGGTTGGTCCCGAGAAGAAGAAAGAAGATTATTCCAATGCGAAAACAATGTTTCCTATTTTTATAAATATCATAAACTATACATGCATTGTGTGGGTGCCTGGTCACTGACGGGCACTTTCGTTAATTTTGAGTGGGCTCCGACCATTTTGTTTTATTGGCCCTCTATACAATAATGATGTTACATTTTTGCATTACATGCTTATATGCATGGAACGTGCTTGAGTTGGGGAATGCATTCGTGAGCTACTTAGCGCAAACAAGCACTTTACATGGGATGATGTAAAGCGCTCGTTTAGTGCACACAACTTGCCCGTTTACAATGATAATGTTACATTTTCCTACTACTAAATTGTATGCACGGGTGGAGGAGTGCGTTAGTGAGTTTTTGGAAGTGGGCGAGCGCTTCACGTTCGATTTTGTGCGTACTTCGGGCGCACATTTGCAGCCGTGCTTTGCACGGTGTTACGGAATTGATAGGCCTCTCACCAGCTTGTGGTGCTCGGGCCTAATAATAAATGAAGAAATAAAGAAATATATGCTGGTCAAAATAGGGAAGTGTGGAGGAGCCTTTCAGCTAGCTCCTGTCAAATTAAAGAGAGGGCAAACGTTCAAGTCCAAGTCGAGCCCAAGTCTTAGTCCATTTTATCAAGTCAAGTCCAAGTGACAACTTACAAGTCCACACCTCCTCTGTGCTTGCAAAATGTAAAAAGAAGTTTGTACAATACATGTTGGGTGGGAGACCGGTGGAAATGACAGGCGCTACACTGGGGTAGCATTGTCGTCACCTACATTACCCATATGAATGTGGTGTGTAAGTGACCGGTCATTGGGGAGGCCAATGGTATTATTGACATTATTATTATACATACCTGCAGTTGGTTTTCGGAGAAGTCCTCATAGCACCTGGTGGAGTTTTTTTCGGACAGCGATGGATGGTGCTGGGTGATAAAGGTGATGCTACAATGAGCTGCTGAAATGATCCAGATTACCATGCTGCACACGGCGGCGTAGAGCGGCCTGTGCAGCATCTGGTAGGTGATGGGGAACGCCACGGCTATGTACCTCCACACACTGATGGCCGTGAGAAGGAGGGAGCTGGTGTAGATGGTGCAGAAGAAGACGAAGGAGGTGATGGAGCAGAGAACGTCCGACAGGGTCCAGGTCATTCCGGAGGCCGCTTCGTGCATCTTCAGAGGGAGGACACAGAGGAAGAGCAGGTCGGACACTGTCAGGTTCAGCAAGAGAATGTCCATGGGCAGAGGACGGCTGTGGACCTTCAGGCTGAAAGTGTACATGGCCAACAGATTCGCTGGAAGTCCCATCAGGAAGGAGATGATGTAGACCGACAGAATGACTTCGAACAGCACCTCCGCCATCTTGAATCTGAACCACTGGAAATGACTTTAGGAGCAAAAATATCCATCAGAAAGACTCAGAGAAAATACTGAAATATACTTAAATAATGTGAACTGCACTGTAGGGAAAAATGAATTGACAATAAATGTTTAAAGCAGGGCCGGAACTAGGCTTATGGTGGCCTTAAACAAGATGCGTTAGTCAGAATCAGTATAACTTTATTGTCGGTGAACAAATATTAAAAAGTAGTGATACATTTTGGTTAGATCCAACATAAGACACTTAATAATAATTCTAAAACAAACAGTAAAATCTAAAATGTGATAAAGAAAAGGCATGCAATAATTAAAATGCAAAACTAGCTTTAATTTTGCAAATAGATACAGTATTGACCCACCAAATGGCACATAAAACAAACCTGTTTAAACACAGTATGTATGTAATATAATGAAAATACATCATTGTTTAATCGCATTCTTGTATACTGATCATATAAATTATATAAACAAATAGATTTCTGTCAGGAATTTTCCAATCGTGTACCCCTAAACAACCACCTGTGTGGCTAATAAGCTTATTAGCTTATGAGCTAATAAGCTATAATGATGACCTACTGCTACACATTGTACTGTAGTTTTTATTCATTCACTATATTTGACATTTTCAGTAACCTCAGCATGACAAAAAGTAAAGAAGGAACTTACCTTATCTTCTAAAAAATGACAGTGTGTCAGCTTCCCCCCACACGTCTGCAGTGGACTCATGCAGGATACTTTACCTTACCTTACCTCAGTTTACCTCACATGCAAATCTGTACGTTTATTCCAAAGGGCTGATAAAAATGTTTCCCTACATGTATCTCAATGCTGCTGCCAGTCAATGATTTTAAAAAATCCATGCAGACATACAGTGCATCCGGAGATTATTCACGCTTCACTTTTTTCACATTATGTCATGTTAGGGCATTATTCTGAAATTGATTAAATTCATTATTTGCCTCAACATTCTACAAACAGAACTCAATAATGACAACTTGAAATAAGGTTTTTAGAATTATTTGCAAATGTGTTTAAAAAAAGAAGAAGAAAAAATTATCATCCTTGAGATGCTTCAGCAACTGGATTGAATTCAGTTGATTGGACATGATTTTAAATGTATAAAGTCCCACAGTTAACAGTGATGTCAGAGCACAAACCAAGCCATTAATTCCAAGGATATGTCTCCAGACCTCCAAGACAGGATTGTATCAAGGCACAGATCTGGGGAAGGACACAGAAACATTTGTGCAGCAGTGAAGGTTCCTATGAGCACAGTGGCCTTCATCATCTGTAAATGGAAAACGTTTGGAACCACCAAGACTCTTCCTAGAGCTGGGCCCAGCCAAACTGAGAAATTGGGAGAGAAGGGCCTTAGTCAAGGAGCGTGTGTAGAGATATGAGAAACTTCCAGAAGAACAGCCATCTCTGCAGCACTCCACTCAGGCCTGTATGGTAGTGTGGCCAGACGGTAGCCACTCATCAGGAAAATGTACATGACAGCAGTCAGGAATTTGTATAAAGGTACCTGAAGTACTCTCAGACCATGAGAAACCAAATTCTCTGGTCTGATGAAACAAAGATGCTTCATCCCTGAAGCATGGTGGTGGCAACATCATGCTGTGGGGATGCTTTTCAGCAGCAGGAACTGGGAGACTAGTCAGGATCAACAGAAAGATGAATGCAGCAGTGTACAGAGACATCCTGGATGAAAGCCTTCTCCAGAGCGCTCTGAACCTCAGACTGTGGGCGAAGGTTCATCTTCCAACAAGACAATGACCATAAGCACACAGCCAGGAGAACAAAGGAGTGGCTACAGGACAACTCTGTGAGTGTCCTTGAGTGGCCCAGCCAGAGCCCAGACTTGAACCCAATTGAACATCTCTAGAGGGATCTGAAAATGGCTATGAACCAACGCTCACCCTCCAACCTGATGGAGCTTTAGAGGTTCTGCAAAGAAGAATGGGAGAATCTGCTCATAAATAGGTGTGTGAGCTGGTGGCATTATACTCAAAAAGAGTTGAGTTGAAGCTGTAATTAGTGCCTAAGGTGCTTCAACAAAGTATTGCGCAAAGGCTGTGAATACTTTTGTACAGGTGCTTTTTTCTTTTTTCTTTTGAATACATTTGCAAAGAATTCAAACAACCTTCTTTCACGTTGTCATTATGGGGTACAATAAGGCTGTAACATAATAAAATGTGGAAAGTGCACTGTAAGTAAATAGAAACAGATCAGTTCCTTTTTGCATTCAAGTGGGAAAAAACATGTAAAATCATCAAAACCTCTGTATCAAAGGAACCTTTGTTTCGCTTCCTGTTTTGTTTCCTGTCAAATATTTGAATGTATTACACAGGACATTAACACAGGTGTTTAGATCTGTTTCAAATCAGCTTGAAGTGAAGGTGAAAGAGAATTGTTCAAAAGATTGCATACAAATATGTTTAGTTACACAATATGAGTTAAATGCATGTGCCTTTTTCTGTTGATGAACTAAATCTATGTATATATATTAGGCTGAGAAACCTATAACATACTGGAAACACAGCATTTTAATCCTGTAGATCCATTGAACTATTGGGTAGAAAGTTCAAGAGAAAATATCACGCAACAAGCATAATATATACAAAGAAATTAAGCATAATAAAATGTGATTGTAATACCATTTATTATATTTATTGATTATTGACAGTACAAAGCATAAAAACATAATAATAATCAAATGACCCATAATCAAAGCAAATTAACAACGGTATATTTCAGAACACGTAATCAACATATTATGTGACTTTTCTGGTGAAGAGTCCGCCATCTGTTTGTCGCCACAGATGTGTTTCTTTGCGTAGAATGTTCCAGAATGGCATTGAACTTAACTATCCCCTGCCAAAGTGCACACGATACTCAAAGGGAAATTGTACCTGTTGCTGGAGAAACTGTGGTTGTCCAATCACGAAGATGTGTTTTCAGAAATATTGTCCCTTTGCACATGACCGAATTCATCGCCTCACACTGGGCCTTCAATTCACTGCCAACGATTCAATCTTCCTGACCGTAACGGGCGATTGTGTCGAGGGTTTGTTTAACGTATAGTTTCACAAGATTCTTCTCAGGCATATCATCAGGACACTCATTCCTTTGGGGGTCCTGGGCAGATCCCTGAGACGGAGCCCCCACCCCGAGTCTCTCGTCCCAGCAGTCGGTCTGCAGTTTGAGCTGACATGGAATCCCAGCGTCCATTTCACATCAAGAAATAATTGTTATTTGCACATTTTCGTGGTTGCGTGGTCCTTGAACATTTCCATGGAAACAAGCAGGTCAAGTTCGACTCAGTTCTGTGGAGATGCAAGCCCAAAAAAATATTTGTACTGTATCTTTTAACTTTTAAGGAAGTACAACTGTAACTGAATATGGATTTATATTCAGATATAATATATATTTATATTCAGAACAGCAACTGGTCGCTTCACATTTTACGGAAATAATCTCTGTTTGTCTTATCATTATGCCATATAAACCTTGACAAACTGACAACAATAAATACATTGCCTTTTTATTGCTTTGACCACAAGTACTTTTCCTACTTCCCTTCATTGTACCATCACTCTATTGGTTTGTTGTCTTTCTGGGTTCAAACGTAACTTGGGCATATTCACATTCATTTTCCTTGCCAATAATAATTTGTCGACTTTCTCCCACAATGCTCCTCTGCTCCTCCAGGTAGGAGCTGACTGGGGGATCTGCGTCACCTTTGGCCTCTTGTACCCCCCTCTTGAAGTTTTTGTTCACCCTGTTCACATTAGAATAAAGTCCGTAGTGTTGGTTATTTTGGTTCTCTTGGTTCTCTTGGTTCTCTTGGTTCGCTTGGTTCTCTTGGTTCGCTTGGTTCTCTGGTAGATGCTGTGTGGTCTCTGGGGAAGATTGGTGCTTATTGTGTTTAATAATCAGGGTTCTGAAAACACCAAATAAGAGATTAACAACACCAGACACTTTACAACATATTTATTCATAATAACTGTGACTGGTCAGATTGCCCTACCTGATCACACATAATAACAGCAACACCAGAACCAATAGAACAGCAGTTGAGGTCATTAAGATGGGGGTGATCATATCTTTTCGTACTAAAATCATTATCAGAAAGACAAAACTAAATTAGGACAGACAGGAATTAATATAAAGCAGATACCTTCACAAACGTAAGGTATCTGCGGTAACATGACAACAATAATTTTAGTTTATCAGAAGGAATAAAATAAAATAAACAAACCATGCTGCTTTTCAGGAATTTCATGTGCATGTCCAAAGGCCTTTCTGTCAGATCCCAGAGAGTTGCTGCTGTGACAGACCAAAGTGACTGAGTCTTCCCACTGAGGTTTAATAACAGTGATGACACTTCTCAGAGCTTTGTCACTCAGAGGCTCACTGCTGGTGGAGATGTTTGGAGAGACTCCTGGAAAACTCCACTGTATCAGAGGAAAGGGGTTCCCCTCAGTCTCACACACACAGCTGATCTGTAAAGAGTCTCCAGTGCAGTTTGAAGAGCTCAGGATCTGTGGAGGAACTGTGAGGACAAGAGGAATATGTTACATGTCAGCAAAACAAAAGAAACAAACAGAAACAGAACTACATACACTGTACATCCAGCTCAATGACGGTGGAGTTTTCAGTCCCATGTTCATTCTGAGCCTCACAGAAAACAGCAGTAGTTTCTCTAGAGGCTTTCATGTTTAAAACAGATGTGTTTCCGATCTGAGTGTGAGTTCCTCCATCAGCTTTATACCAGTGGAAGTGCTGTACAGCTGGGTTGGCATCACTGCTGCAGGTCAGAGTAACATTACTGTGTTCTGTCACTGGACAGGAGGACTCACTGTCACTCTGGTGTTTTTGGGTGGATCTATAAAGATATTGACAGGGCTTGTGTGAATACTACAAAAATATATGGCAGCATTAATAATAGTGAATTTCTAATCTTTTTTCTCTGCTATCAGAAGTTGTAATCTGTCAGTGTCAGATTGAGGTCCAATTTAGACTCTGTGAGCATCATTATTCAATTTGACTTAAAGCAGATGTTTCATGGTATTGGCAAGTCAGCCAGATTCACAAGAAAACAATGGACACCACTTCCAGATCTATAATCTGCCAAAATGTTTAGTACATTAGTACAGTAAATGCTATAATGTAGCAGACTAAGAGCAGAGAAAGAAGATTATAACAGTTTAGACCATTTTATTTGATCCAAACAATAAAAATATGAATTTTTCTCTTCAAAGTTCACACTTCTACTGGCACAACCAAAACTAGAACATGAATAGTTAAGGGAAATGGTTTGTTTGTAAAGTTATACATATTGCCAAGAAATTGTTCAGCCTTTGAGATTACATTTTCATTTATGTTCAAAGAATATTTGATGTTTTAGTCCTGACTCACGTGTGACAAAAGGCATCATCCGCACACTGGCATGTGACAGGGAGTCGTCTTCTTTCCTGTAGACTGCAGAGCATGTTATGTTTTTCTTATGGTGACGGTGAGAAGCAGTGAAGCTGAGAGTGGACACTTTGACATAGGTCTTGTCCTGTTGCTCCTGCAGAGTCTCCTGAATGTGCCCCAGGACAGGGCTCCATGTCAGAGTGGGAGGGAGAGACGGACACGGGACAGGAGCAGAGCACTGCACACTCACTGACTCACCCTCACTCACACTCAGAGTGGGCGGAGTCAGTGTCGGTGTGGGCGGGCATCTGGAAGAAAATATGGCTATTAATAAACCTGCTACACACTTTTATTGTTGGTTTGTAGAATAATAAGTAATTCTGCACGGACCGGTCACTTTGATATTCAGTTGTTTATCAGTAAATGTCCACTTAAGAGGATCGTCACATTCCAGTCTGAAGTAAACTCTTTGACTGTGCTGCTCAGTGAGGTCATGCACTGTTGTGGTGCAGTTCTTCTGGATTAAGTTTCCGGCTGCTGGTTTTGTTAATACTACTTCCTGGTTAATATACCTGACATCCATCCATTTTGCTTTACATCCACTATTCAGGTTTTTATTATACTTATCTTCTATTGTAAAGGAGCAGGGTATTGTCAAACAAGATCCACGCAGAGCCTCCATTTTTTCTGGCAGAGAAATACTAAAGATATCACAATGGACATCTAAACAAACAAGCCATTAAGACATTATATGAGAAAGTAAAAATCGCTTTACAATGAAGTTGTTCTAAACCACTCACTGTGCAGCAAGAAGCTCATGAGCAGAACATTCACAACCGCAGACATCTAATTTCATGGGAAAAAACAAAACAAACAATAATCATACTTTTCCTGATGCACATACATTCTTTCTGTTTTGGTCCTTTATTTAACTATGAAAGTTAAAGTGAGACTCACTCTTACAGGAGGTGTACTATACTATTGTTCATGACTTTAGTGGTAACTGCAGCATTGAGGACACTTACACAGACATGAGCAGAATATGCAAACTGCACACAGAAAGTCATCAGCACAGCAATCAATCATAAAAGATCTTTTAAAATGTATTCACTTAAGCATTAAATTACGTTAAATATTCCTAAATGATTGGGGCAAACTGCTTTATGTAAGATACAGTATATGTAAATATTTTTTTAATCAATATTTAACCCCTTTGGCTTGAAATAGAAAGGGGTTTTTTGTATAAGCCTGCCTAAAAGGTCATATAAACTCTTTCTGAGGGGGTTCTCTTTAAGTTAAATGTATAGATTGCCAAAATAGTTTACCCTTTAGGCACATATTTTCTCATTATATCACAACATTTTGAAATAATTGATTTATTTGACAGTTGTGTTATCTTAAAGACTTTCTCTATGAGCTTTAAAACCTTTGCTCTGAACTATTGATTGATACTTATATTACCAACGGTCACCAAAAGAAGTTTGTCTGATACACTTATGACTGCCTCACCAATACACATAATAAAACAGTGGCAGATGGAGTTTCATGTTTATTTTAGTAGAATTTCAGTTGGACATGAACTTTGTTTCAACATTATTTCAAAGATTCCAGTATAATATACTTCAACTTTGCCCTTAAATGCATGTTTTGTCTGTCAGTCATTTTCCACACATTTTCTGCACCTAACAAACATACACAACCTCTCACACATCCATGTCATTTTGTATTGAACTCGTATCCAACAGTCCAAGTCTTTTTTAATTTTTTTTATCTGTATAATTGTATCCAAACCCTTTGCCTGTAAAAACTTTCTGTAACTTTGAATGCATAGTTTTTTTATCTTGGATTACACACATTTTTGCATAACAATTACACAACTACTGTCTTTAAACAATTTTGTATTGAAGCTCGACCTACATTCTGCCCGGGTTTAACAGACGTCATCTTGAAACCTTCTATGACTTTCCTAAAACAAATTCATCTGATGAAATTTCAGTCTATACTTTTTCAACAGCAGATGCACATTTCTTCAAAGAGAATAATAAACCAACCCCAGACTGTTTTCTGATGCTTCTCACGAGACTTTCTTTTTTTATGACGTTGTGATGCATTAGCACTTTAATCTCCACAATTTTCATTAATATGTGTGAGAGCAGACTTTTTGGCAGCAGATTCTTTTCTTTAAGCTCCATCTTGTTAATAAAGAACCATTAGACTGTGATCGGCCAGCTGAGCTTACTGACCGTAAAACGCTTTATTGCTACATTCATACATCGTAGAAGAATATGTTTGCATTTATTAACCATGAAGAATAACATTTCCCCCCAACCAATTTGCATTTTGATAGTACATACCAAATGGCATTGCTTTTTGATAGAAGAACTTCC
Source organism: Chaenogobius annularis (assembly GCA_015082035.1). Classification (NCBI taxonomy): domain Eukaryota; kingdom Metazoa; phylum Chordata; class Actinopteri; order Gobiiformes; family Gobiidae; genus Chaenogobius; species Chaenogobius annularis. The sequence continues at coordinate 1,266,698 of BJKM01000117.1, forward strand.
AACCCACCGTCTAGTGTGATGCATCATTAGAAAGCTTAGGCCTTCTAGTTCCTTGAGATGTGCATATGAACACTCTCAGGACTCTCAGGAATTTACACTACAGAAGCACAAACATAAAAAAATACATCCTTTTTTTAGTCTCGCCTGAATATTGTCATTTTGTAAAGGTCCTAGCAAGACATACTTCACTGTAAAATTATGCTTATTCACTGTACTCGCTGTTTATCTTGTGTAAAGTTTCAAATCTCTAGGAATAGGTATTTTGGTGCTGTTGTTTTTTAATCAAAAAGTATATTCGGAACAAGTTATCCAAATATGTGCCAACTGTGCCAAACTGTTACTGTTACTACAATTGTAGCTCCTTTATATAAAACATACATTTTTATGTTTTGGAGACTACAAATACCTCTTATAAGTGCTAAAAACAATGTATGTGAAAATACATACTCTGTGTTTCCGAGAAACTTTATTTCTGTCTTCAAATTTCAGTGGTGGCCCCATGTGGCATCTTACGGTAGTTCTCAAACTGCAAGATATATATATATATATTTAAAGACTTGCGTATTCTGCATTTATTTTTCTGTTAGCTAGATAGTAAAATAGGAAGTAAAAGAAACATTAATAAACAAAATAATGAAGGTATAGGCCTTTGCTCTAAAGTTTATAATCATATATATCATAATAAGAGTGTAACATCAAGGGCTTTTGGAAGTGCTTCATCAAAGGCGATCAGGCGAGGACTCGTGGGGTCAGACAGCAAGTCGGAGGACGAAGAACTTCATCCTTTGCTTCAGCTGCCCCGGTAACATCTTATGGTGAGCCGCATATTTTTGACAACGGCGACAATATTCAAGGTATTTACAAATCCTGTGTTATAATAGTATTTGGCTGGCTTTTTTTTAGGAAGATGGGTCCAGATCAGTGAATGAATGCACGCATATTCTCTGTATCAGCGGCTTCGCTATCCAAACAACCCACATCCTCCTCTTCCTCCTCCTCCTCCTCCTCCTCTTTCCACTGATTATGGTCAACTTCGGCCCCCTGAATAATGATAATATACATTAAAGAGGCTAATAGACCAATTATTAGCGCGTTAGAAGAATCATTCTTTTGATTACTGCATCGACAGAGCGCAACCGTCAAATTGACGGCCTTGGAGTTCTAGTAGTTCTAAAATCCTGGTAGTCCCAGGCCAGCCAAGAGACATAGTCCCTCCAGCGTGTCCTGGGTCTTCCCCGGGGCCTCCTTCCGGTGGGACATGCCCAAAACACCTCCCTAGGGAGGCGCCCAGGAGGCATCCGGAACAGATACCCGAACTACCTCAGCTGGCTCCTCTCGACGTGGGGGAGCAGGGGCTCTACTCCGAGCTCCTCCCGTGTGACTGAGCTCCTCACCCCTCACCCCATCTCTAAGGGAGCGCCCAGCCACCCTGCGGAGAGAAACTCATTTCGACCACTTGTATCCGCGATCTTGTCCTTTCGGTCACTACCCAAAGCTCATGACCATAGGTGAGGGTAGGAACGTAGATTGACCAATAAATCGAGAGCTTTGTCTTTCGACTCAGCTCCTTCTTTACCACAACGGTCCGATGCAGCGACCGCATCACTGCGGACGCTGCACCGATCCGCCTGTCAATCTCACGCTCCATCCTTCCCTCACTCGTGAACAAGACCCCGAGATACTTGAACTCCTCCACTTGAGGCAAGGACTCCCCACCCACCTGGAGAGGGCAAGCCACCTTTTTCCGGTTGAGAACCTTGGCCTCAGATTTGGAGGTGCTGATTCTCATCCCAGCCGCTTCACACTCGGCTGCAAACCGTCCCAGAGCATGTTGCATGTCCGTGTTTGATGGAGCCATCAGGACAACATCATCTGCAAACAGCAGAGATGAGATCCTGTGGTCCCCAAACCGGAAACCCCCCGACCCCTGACTGCGCCTAGAAATTCTGTCCATAAAAACAATGAACAGAACCGGTGACAAAGGGCAGCCCTGGCGGAGCCCAACACACACTGGGAACAGGTCTGACTTACTGCCGGCAATGCGAACACAGCTCCTGCTCCGGTCATACAGGGACCAGACAGCTCTGAGCAAAGGGCCCAGGACCCCGCACTCCCGCAGCACCCCCCAAAGGGCACCCCGTGGGACACGGTCGAAAGCCTTCTCCAGATCCACAAAGTATATGTGGACTGGTTGGGCAAACTCCCATGAACCCTGGTGAAGCTGAAGACCTGCTGACCTCGACTGGGGATGTCGTCTAAATCCCAATGTCACGTCTTCCGAAGAGGAAGTAGAGACTGAGGACTCGGAGGCTGACTCATCCATCACCCAAGCCGAAGTCACTGAGGTTGTTTGCAAACTCCTCAGTGGCAGAGCTCCGGGGGTGGATGAGGTATGCCCCGAGTACCTAAAGTCTCTGGATGTTGCAGGACTGTCTTGGTTGACACGTCTTTGCAACATCGCGCGAGCGGTCGGGGACGGTGCCTCTGGACTGGCAGACATCGGTGGTGGTCCCTCTGTTCAAGAAGGGGGACCGGAGGGGTGTGTTCCAACTATAGAGGGATCACACTCCTCAGCCTCCCTGGTAAGGTCTATTCCAGGGTACTGGAGAGGAGAATCTGACCGATAGTCGAACCTCGGATTCAGGAGGAGCAGAGTCGCCAGTTCTGTTCATTGTTTTTATGGAAAGAATTTCTGGGCGGTCAGGGGTCGGGATCCCCCAGGAGGAGTTGGAGAAAGTGTCTGCGGAGTGGGAAGTCTGAGAGTCCCTGCTTAGACTGCTGCCCCCGCGACCCGGCTAAGCGGGAGAAGATGGATGGATGGACTTCAATATAAAAGATATAGTCATTGCAACATAAATTCAAAGCAGTAGAATTGTTAGAATTGTGTTTATTTTATACAAGACCTTCAACATACAGACTTAAAATCAGAACTCGTTACAAAATCAATGAAAAGAAAAAAACAGCTGTAACTGACAGTTACCAACGAACTGGATCCTGTTCCAGCTCAAAATTAAAATCAGTGTTTAAGTAGTTTTTACTTCCCACTCTAGCAAGATGATACTATTTCTGCTGACTCAAATGTTGAGAAAAAGCTTTTGTTAATAGACTTAATTGCTATCATTAATAACAGAGAATGAATGACAATAATCCTTTTGAATGCTCCATGTGGGGTGGAATGTGAGGTACCATGTTCCCCTGCTTAATAAATCATTTACTTATCTTTTTACATTTTTTGTGTGTTAATTTCTCAAATGGGCTATGGTTAGGAGTAGGAACAGGTAAAATGGTTAAGGTTATGGACATGGGTTAGGTTTAGGAACAGTATCAGGCTTATGAACAAGCAGAAAACATGCATGTACATGGGACGTTTCATGTGGAATGTTCACGGTTCAGTAACACAAAGACTATAGTGTAATATAAACAAAGCTAGATATCTAGATATATCACTAAAAACACGTTCTACAGCAGGGCTATGCATCTTTATTTTCCTGAGGGCCAGCTTTTTTGGAGGGCCAAGGCCTCTGGGCCGGAGGTGCACAACACACCACTGTAGCAACATTTTGGGTCGCACAAAATATCCATAACACTGTTTCAATAACTTCAGTTGCAACAGTAAAATAACTGATTCAATTTTTGTGAGAAATAACATACAACACAATTTACTAACATTGCTTTGCAAAATTGTCCATCCCGAACTGAACCAGAGCCAACCAGGTCTGAACCGGGACTAACCCAGAATCAAAACATGTCTAAGCAGAATTAAACGAGGACTAAACTGAGACCAAACCAGGTCTAAACTGGTGCTAACACAGATTCAAACCAGTAAACAAGATTTTTTTTTTCAATATATCGAAGATATGAAGAAGGGCCGGATTTAATCACTTGGAGGGCCTGATTTGGCCCCCAAGCCTTAGATTGAATAGTCCTGTTCTACAGGGTTCCCTCTGGAGCAGGACTTCAGTAGGAGCTACATGGTGGTCATGTGCCTGCTGCAGCCTCTTGCACCTTTTCTTCTTGCTTTGGTCGGGCCATTGCCTTCATTCCTGTTTGGTGCAGTGCTCTTCTGCTTTCACCTCATCTACATTTACATATTTGTGTCTAGCCCTGAAATTTAAACATATAAATATATTACATTGCAATACATTATTATTCTTGTATATAGACATAATGGAGGCCTTCAGATAAACAAAACAAAAATAAAACAATTTGAAGAAAAATGCGATGTTTTCCATAAGAAAATCTATTTTAACCAGTATTTAGATTTGAAATCAGATCAGTTGTCAAACCACAAATATTACAGTTACAAACAAAAACAGTAATAGTTGCACCTCATTTGCATTGGCATAAATGCCCTGAACCTCCGCCTGTAATTGAATTTTGTTCATTTTATGTGATGTGGTTTTCTTTATTTTTCATTATTCACGTCAGAATTACCTCATTTGATGGTGGTATCTGGTTCAAGGCCACATCAGCAGACTGAAGCCTCTTCAGACGAACATTTTGAGTTCTAAAAAATATAGATTTCAACATTAACGGCTCGTTGTATCGATGCCAACAGTAATTACACAGCAGTGGACTTTATTCTTTGGTCTAATCTCTATCTTCCTTTGCACACTTCATATCTGTTCTTTATTGTGTGTATTGTGCGCTCTGCTGAGGTGATCGGCTGCAGACTTCCATCTCTGCAGGACCTGTACGTCTCCAGGGCTCTGGGACGAGCTGGTCGGATCACAGCCGACCCTTCTCACCCTGGACATGGTCTATTTGAACCACTCCCCTCAGGCAGGAGGCTACGGTCCATCCGGACCAGAACCTCCCGCCACAAGAATAGTTTCTTTCCCTCTGCCGTTAACTGTACTGTTAAAGTGTTTTCATTTATGCAAGCCCTTTTAATTTCATATATGTTGTTTTTATTATTGTTCATCGTTGTATGTTGCACCTTAACGCCAAAACAAGTTCCGATGTTTGTGAATTCTGTTCACTGGCAATAAACCTATTCTGATTTCTGATTCTTAAGAACCGCCAGAGCAATTTTTTTTTTCCTGAGAAGTTACTCTGAAATTGTAATCCATTATATAAAAATTACAGTGTAAACATTCATTCATTCGGGAGTATTCCATTGTAGAAAAATATTCAGTTGTAGTCATTTGGACTGTTTTAGAAAAAACAAAACGTTTCCACTCTCATCCAAGAGTCATTCTCAATCTGTGAAACAAGTCTGAGAACTCACGAGTCCAGATGACTACAACTGAATCTTTTTCTACATCATTTTATTATAACATTCCTGTTCCAACTACTGTTACTTTTGTTGTGGACAAATAAAACTTTTTTTTTCTTTTATAAGTTTATTATTTTCTACTTACAAATTTTATTCCAGTCATCATGAACTGCGGGCTGCCTGATGTATTTTAGAAAATAGTTCATATTTCATCTGCTGATTTTGGCTTTATTTTAAAACTCCCAAGGCCGTCAATTTGACGGTTGCACACTGGTGATGACGTAATCAAAAGAATGATTCTTCTAACATGCTAAAATTTGGTCTATTAGCCTTTTTAATGAATATTATCATTATTCAGAGTGCCGAAGTTGACTATCATCAGGAGAGGAAGAGGAGTCATCGGACTCATCATGGACGATGACGACGATGCAGAGAACAGAGGACTCTGTGGACTGGTGTCAGCAGAACCACCTCCTAATCAACGCGGGGAAGACCAAGGAGATGGTGGTGGACTTCCGCAGACGCTACTCTGCTGTCCCCTCGTCAGTGAACATCCAGGGAAGGGACATCCAGAAAGTGGACTCTCAATGTACCTGGGTGTTCATCTGAACCACAAACTGCACTGGACTCATCACACAGACGCACTGTGTCATTCAGCTTTCATAATCATGTGCAATACTGTTGTACTCCTGCAATACTGTTATACTCCTGTGCAATACTGTGACATGTCAATCATCAAGAATTTTTTATAAGAGTTTCTTTTTTTCTCTTTTTTCTAAGTTATCTGTACATTATTATACTGTGCATAATCTGTTTCTGTACCCTTTGTTGCAACAATGGAATTTCCCCATTGTGGGACAAATGTTGCCAAGAATCTGCCGCTCACGCGTGGCGATGTTACCGGGGCAGCTGAAGCAACAGGCGCTTAGTTTATTGGTCTCGACAGCCTAAAATGCCATAACTATATAATGAAGTTTGTCATAAATACCTTGAACATTTACAATAGACCTACTGCCAGTGAGATTTTGCCAGCTTCTTTTGCGGGGGCTTGTTCTTCGTCCTACGACTTCCTGTCTGAGCTGAGCTGCACAAAACCCACGAGTCCTCGTCTGATCGCCTTCACCTCCCGAAGGAAACCTCATCAATGTTTTGCATTGCCTCTTTAACGGATAATCGCTTCAAATCCATTTTACCTGTAGCTTTGCTGTGAGAGGCACTAAAGGTGACGCTGTTATTAATAGTCGTCAAATTGATGGGCACTTCACAAAAAAAGGGATGACACAAAATGTACCGACGATCAAGGACTGGACTGACATAGTGGACATTCGTAAAACGGAAAGAATTACATTTGGACTCGACTTGAAATTGGTTTGACACACTTTGGACGAGGTGGGACGTACAAAGCTCTTTTGGGGTTCTCTAGGCTATGATTTTATTTTCATTTTTTTATGTATTCATTTATTTGTTGGATGTCTGCTGCTTTTGTTTTGTAACTGCTCTCTGGTCATGTTTTTCTTTCCTTTTTTTAATGTTCATAAACTTAAAATATAAAAACATTTACATTTTAAAATAATAATAATTGACGGGCATGGGAGTTCTAGTGTTAAGCTCTGACTTACTTTGGACATTCACCCAGTTTGAGAACCACCGCTCTAAACCAGCTTTCACTTTAACAGAGATTAGCATTTAAAAGTGCCATCGCATAGCGGCATTCCACCGTAACAAGCAGCGAAACATTCACGTGTTTGTATTTTTCAAACTTGGCTATGTGACATTGTAGAACTCTACATGTGTTTTTTCAAATGATCACAACAGGTATTCATTGGTTTCAGTCATGTGACTTCTTTGTTGTCACCGCCATTTTGAAGGCGTCACAATTCGCAGTAAGTCGTGTAAAACAGGGCATAAAATGATCTACAGCGGGAGTAGCTTACACTTAAAAGCAGACACAATGTGCCAAAAACAGACTTTTGCAGACACTTCCATCCGCTCTTCCTCGTCCGAAAGCCCTCTGCACCGGACAAGCCCTCAAAGCTTTCAAGAGCACAGACCTTGTGTCTGATCCTAAAATATCACTCCTGGACAGTGTGCAATTAGGCTCGTAAGAAGCTGTTTACAAGTAGGCAAGTAGTAAACTAGCTTCAGAAACAAACAGCTCAGCCTCAGTCTGGAGTGATTTCTGTAAGTCCATTGGTCCCTCCTGACCACAGTATTACAATTCTGGACTAACAGGGTCTTTGGGGAGATTACAGAAGAGGAATCCTTTGTTTTGAGACTTTTGTTGGCACATCCCACATCACAGTGTTTCACTTTGGACCCATAAGTATAGGGATGTTTTGTATTGACCTTATTCCACCCCGCCCACTTTTGCTTCTTTTCCCATGTGATCGCCACTTCCATTGTAATCGCACTTGCGGTCCAGGGGGAACTCTGTTGGTTTCAGTGGAGAACGAGGGAAAAGTCTCGCAGCTAAAACATGCACTACAGTAGTATTGACTTGTGTAAAATATCCAACGTTCATGTGCACCAGCAAGTGTATGATGCACTGTTTCGGTGGCCGGCGTGACAACGGCTTTGTTGTCTGTGTAACTTATTTGTAGATGTAGATTTTGTTTTTATTTTCTTAAATGTCTCTCTCATGTAATGATTTGTGTGCTGCTATAATTTTCACTTTGCCCAAGGTCACGCTACAAAAGTAAATCTGCAGTTCTGTACAAAATGATACAAGGAGGGACATATTCATGGCGTGTTTGTCACCTGGCTGTTCAGTCAACATGACAAATACAGCCGCTTGGCACTGTTTATGAGGAAAAATACAACCTAAACTACATCTCGGTCCTCTGCTGGGACATTGTGGAGATAGTTTGGAGCAATTACTATTTGAGTTCAGCCCATGTTTGCTCTTCTCATTGCTGCATTGGATACAGGATGAATGCATCACACGCGGTGGGAAGAGAGGCCACTGGTTATTGTTTATGGAGCTTGTCACTCCCAACACTGGTCATGCACATGTTGACCTTACAGACCGATTACGAAACATAATACAACACATTATCAACAAACTGGTACAAAAAGACGACATAAGCCCGTCGCACACTTACCCGACCACATACAGCAGAACACCAATCAGAACCAGCTGAATAACAATTATGGGTATGAGGAGCGGACGTGTCACTGCAGGCCCAATTCCTAAACATTAACAAATAGAAAAAGGTGAAAAACAGAAATGACAGATTGTATTACTGTAAAACTAAAGGTTCCATTATACAAAATGACTCCATGAGCTTTTAATAATTGTACATATCATCAGAAAGAAAGAGTGTGGCTGACCAGGCTAGAAAATACTTGGCCCCAATTACTTCAATTTCCAATTAAAAAAGTCAATTCGCCTTACAAAGCAAAACCACACAGCTATTGTTTTTAGCCTCAATGCAACTCCGCTTTGCTGACCTTTTGTACAAGGCAAAATGGCTAAGATATATTGCTTATACGTTGTTTGAAGGTATACTACAATTACTTATATATGTTCCGAGGCTTAGCAGTAGCTTTAAAAGACTAATTTATGAGTAATATAAGACATTCAAGCGGAATACACTATTCGAACAACTAACCTGATTGTTGAAATGCTCGTGTTTCATTCCATGTTCAAAGGCCTTTCTGTCAGATCCCAGAGAGTTGCTGCTGTGACAGACCAAAGTGAATGAGTCTTTCCCTGAGGTTCCCTGAGGTTTAATAACAGTGATGCCACTTCTTCGAGCTTTGTCACCCAGAGGGTCACTGCTGATGGAGATGTTTGGAGAGACTCCTGGAAAACTCCACTGTATCAGAGGAAAGGGTTCCCCTCAGTCTCACACACACAGATGATCTGTAAAGAGTCTCCAGCGCAAGTTTGAAGAGCTCAGGATCTGTGGAGGAACTGTGAGGACAAGAGGAATATGTTACATGTCAGCAAAACAAAAGAAACAAACAGAAACAGAACTACATACACTGTACATCCAGCTCAATGACGGTGGAGTTTTCAGTCCCAAGTTCATTCTGAGCCTCACAGAAAACAGCAGTAGTTTCTCTAGAGGCTTTCATGTTTAAAACAGATGCGTTTCCGATCCTGAGTGTGTGAGTTCCTCCATCAGCTTTATACCAGTGGAAGTGCTGTACAGCTGGGTTGGCATCGCTGCTGCAGGTCAGAGTAACATTACTGTGTTCTGTCACTGGACCAGGAGGACTCACTGTCACTCTGGTGTTTCTGGGTTGATCTGTGACATATTAATTAATCCATGTTTATGTAAACTAAATGTTAGTCACACAATCACAAGAGCTTAACAGTGTCTATCACAGTTAAACACATGTAAATCATGTTTTAAGTGAACCACACCCACCCACTCCCAATATTCAATTCAACATAAACAAAGGGCATTGTCTTTTTGTATTTAGTGTCTACTGCCTCAGAAACCAAACAAAGTTGTCTTTCCAAAGGGCTTTTACAGCACATATTTTACAAAAAAGCAACTCACTCGTGATAGTGACCATTATCTGTGCACTATCAGATAACACAAAAGTCCCATCGTCCCTGCCGTAGGCAGCAAAGCATGATAGGCTTGTCTTTGGATCAGAAGCAGTGAAGTTGAGAGTGGACACTTTGACATAGGTCTTGTCCTGTTGCTCCTGCAGAGTCTCCTGAATGTGCCCCAGGACAGAGCCTCCATGTCAGAGTGGGAGGGAGAGACGGACACGGGACAGGAGCAGAGCACTGCACACTCACTGACTGACCCTCACTCACACTCAGAGTGGGCGGAGTCAGTGTAGGTGTGGGCGGGGCTTCTGGAACACAATGAAAATCAACAAAAACACTTTTACACTTTGTATTATAGAAGAAAAATACGAGATTTTAAATTGTATTAAATACACACCTGTGACTTGTATATTCACACCTGCCTCTGTAAATGTATATTTCAGTGGATTATTACATTCCACTCTGAAAAAATATTTTTGATTGGGTTTAAAAACCAATGCCATGAAAGGTCGTGGTGCAGTTCTGTGTTAATTTTCCTGTTTCTTGTCTTATACTCAAAAATGTCTTTCTACTGGCATCTTCCCATACATGTTTACATCCACTGTCCAAGTGGGATTTATATTTGTTCTCAACTTGAAATGAACAGGGTATTGTCACACAGGATCCACTCAGAGCCTCCATTTGTTCTGGCAGAGAAACACTAAAGATATCACAATGGACATCTAAACAAACAAGACATCAAGAAATTATATGGGAAAGTAAAAACAATGAAAGTAACAACAACGCTTGACAATGAAGTTGTTCTAAACCACTCACTGTGCAGCAAGAAGCTCATGAGCAGAACATTCACAACCGCAGACATCTAATTTCATGGGAAAAAAACAAAACAAACAATAATCATACTTTTCCTGATGCACATACATTCTTTCTGTTTTGGTCCTTTATTTAACTATGAAAGTTAAAGTGAGACTCACTCTTACAGGAGGTGTACTATTACTATTGTTCATGACTTTAGTGGTTACTGCAGCATTGACGACACTTACACAGACATGAGCAGAATATGCAAACTGCACACAGAAAGTCAGTCTGGGAGTAATGCTAAGCAATTAGACACATCTTTAAAAGAACTGATTGATTTTAAAAATGTATTCACTTAAGCATTAATTAACGTTATAATATTCCTAAATGATTGGGGCAAAACTGCTTTATGTAAGATACTGTCGTAAATTATTTTTTAATCAATATTAAATGTGTTTAACCCCTTTGACTGCTTAAAAAGGGTACAGTTTTTGTATAAACTGTCCTAAAATTGTCAAATATAAATGTTTCCTGAAGGGGTTTCTCCTCAAGTTATAAATTTATAGATTGCCAAAAATAATTTACCCTTTAGGCACATATTTTCTCATGTATCAGCAAACATTTAGTTATATTTTTGTATTAGGTTATATTTTAATTGACAATTTTTTTTTCTTGTTATCTTAAAAGACTTTCTCTATGAGCTTTAAAACCCTTTGCTCTGAACTATTATTGATACTTCATATTACCAACGGTCACCAAAATTAGTTTGTCTGATACACTTATGACTGCCTCACCAATACACATAATAAAACAGTGGGCAGATGGAGTTTCATGTTTTATTTGAGTAGAATTTCAGTTGGGACATGAACTTTGTTTCCAACATTATTTTCAAAGACTTCCAGTATAATATAACCTTCAACTTTGCCCTTAAATGCATGTTTTGTCTGATCAGTCCATTTTCACACACATTTTCTGCACCTAACAAACCTACACAACCTCCTCACACATCCATGTCATTTTGTATTGAACTCGTATCCAACAGTCCAAGTCTTTTTAAATTTTTTATCTTGGATGTATTTGAGGTCACTGTTACCTTTGCCTGTAAAATGACTGCTTCTTAACTTCAAAATTCTGAATAGTTCCGGCCATGTTCATTTATATTTTTACTAACATTGACCGGGTTTACTGCAGACAATGAGACATTACAGAGAGAATACCATTTTCTACTCCTGCCCCCAAAAGAAACTGGTCTGATCTAGATGAAATTCTCATGTCAATTCTTTTTTTCATAAAACACATCCATGTGAATTTTCATTACATTCAAACAACCACAGACAAAGGTATAATATCAAATCCACACATTTACCCTTGACAGGGCAAACGTTTTTAACAATACATTTACTAGACATTTCTGAGCTTGTGTAACCAACAAGTCATGCATTAATGACCTTTAGACAACATTTTATTTTTTATCTCATCTGTGTACTTACTCTGGCAGCAGACTCTCCAGAACTTTCTTTAAGCAAAGCTGAACACAACATGATGCTTCAGTTACAATTGTGCAAAGGACTCTCTGTGTTTGCTGTCAGTTCAGTTTGATATTCTAGATGTTTGAACTCACATGCTTTGAAGATTGGGTCTAAAAGCGGAATAAAGTCTTGAAGAAGAATAAAGTCTAAAAGAATAAAGTCTAAAGGATAAAGTGCGTTCTCCGCGCCCCAGGGCCACTGAAGTCTAAAGAATAAAGTCCAAGACATACATCTACAGTAGGTGGTGGTAAGAATGAAGTCTAAAGAATAAAGTCTAAGAATAAAGTCTAAAGAGAAAATCTAAAGAATAAAGTCTAAGACATACATCTACAGTAGGTGGTGGTAAGAATAAAGTCTAAAGAATTGTCTAAAGAATGGTGGTAACGTAACATTATGGATACCAACCGCCATAAAACACCATCAAATTAGACCTGAAATCAAGCCCATTATTAAGAGTCATATGTATAAACTTTGGCAGGACTATTGGAATCTTTGTGATACTGGACAACATCTGTATCAGATACATAGTAGTGTCGGTCCATGCAGATCCAAGGGTAGAAACGCACACAGGGGAAGAGAGCCTTTGCTCGAATGGGCCACACTGGACTCAATTGGTCGCTGAGTAGGATAGGCAAACACCCTACCGCTTTGTGTAATCACTGTCACTGTTCAGGATGTGCTGCTTTGCTGTACAGCATGTGAAAGAGAAAGAACTGACTTAGTCTTATGGTTTCAAAAATAATGGGCAGGAATAAAGTTAGGTGCGTCGTTGTAGTGTTACTCTACAACCGCTGATCTCCTGTCAACTCAACTGCCGGCTGCGACAACAGAAGTGACTCAGAGAGTCACAACTACTGTGGGCGGCGAAGAGGGATGCGCTTTTGCAGTTGCTGCCAGCTGCCATTGGAAGCACCAACAACAACAACAAGAATGGGGTCTAATGAATAAAGTCTAAAGAATGGCGGTAATGTAACATTATGGATACCAACCGCCATAAAAAAACACCAAAGAAGAAGAAGAAGATTTTTGGAGGTTTTGGAAACATGTGCTGGAACATGGACACAGGGCTCAAAACTGGGACTGTCCCGGGTAAATAGGGACGTCTGGTCACCCTATGCTATAGACAAATCATGATAATTTTTAGCTTTGGCTCCAGAGGGTAAAACATAATCATCTAGAAAATTTTTACCCGACGATAAACTAAAAGTGTGTCATCCAATCCTCATTCAATGCCTCCCAAGCTTTCTGGGTGAAGACATCTTCTTCGCCCCCTTCAGGCATCATCCTCAAACCTGATTCTAGATCATTGGAATTGCCTTCTACATTCACAAATACTCCAGTGGTTGTGCTGCTCAAGGCTTTAGAGACCATGCTTCTGAGGAGAGGAACAACACAACAAAACAAAACACCAAACACTAACAAAATACCACCTATAAAGAGAAAAATCTTCTGAAGGATTTATCGGGTTTTCCAACTATTTAATTGTGCATATTGGGCATAGGACAACCTGCTAGAGTGGTATAATTTAGTCGCCCGTAAATACTTTGCCATAATAAACAGATTGTTTCTTGGGTCGAGACAGTGGGCATCTCCTCGGAGTGGTGGGGTCTGAAGGAACAGACCTAACAGGGATTCTGGACTTGTGTCGCATTTGCAGTTATTTTAGCTAATTCTAACCATTTGTTGTTACCAACATTATGCTCTTTAATAAGTGGTCGTCGCCTCCTAGATCCATTTCCTTCTGAAAGAGACATATTAACATTAGACACATTATAAACCATTGTTTCAGGGCACATTTCTCTGTTTTCCTTTTTAACACTGAAAGTCTTCTTTTGCCTTTTCTGTACATAATTTGATCCAAGTTAATGCATATCGTGGGGAAACCTGAGTTTTCATCTGAACCATCGGATTACCTCCTTCATTACAATAAATCACAGTCTTTGTGCCGTCATTCATTTCCCCACCCCCTTCAGTAGGGCCTTTGGACCTACTTTAGTCATAACAAGGTTTTGAGTGGGACCAGTGATACCAGTTGTCCTCATAAAGGAAAGCTTGAGGTTGATCATTCCAAAAGCTTAAATCATGAGTCTATTGTGCAGACAGACTGTCTGCAGTTGTCATTAAGCATTGCAAGTTCCACGGAGTCGTGGTCCAGTAAGAGTTCAGGTACAGTCGCAATGAATGCGCTTGTCCTGCAGGAAGAGAGTCCATTAAGGACTGCAAAGAGTGCCAGATTTCAGTGGACATCCACAAAAGACCAATTCAGAATATATAAGTTCATGCTCAGAAAGAGTGAAAGCTTTGATCCATACATCATGTTGCAAGAGAGGTTGGTATGACTGGATCATTTGTAGAATAGGTAAAGCATCAGGAGTGTGATCAGAAAAGGCTCCAATAGGGTGGACACATAGAGAATAACTGACCTTTGTCCTGTCCCTGTCTTTTGCCATAGAACCCCATGTCCTGAGTCACATGTGATGGAAGTGTCAAAATGAAACGGTTTGGTGTAGTCTGGGATGGCTAAGTCAGCACAGGTGGCGAGTGCCTTCTTTAAGTCAGTGAAAGCTTGGTCAGCTTCCTGAGTCCAGTCCAGTCGTGCTTGTAGTTCTCTGACGCCAGCTTGCTTAATGATTGCTCTCAGAGGTGCAGTCTCACCAGTGTAGTCAGGGACATGATAGCGAGAATAGTTAGCCAATTTCTAAGAAAGAGAGTAAATCTTTAACTGTTTCTGGCTTGGAGTAGGTTTTACACAACCAGCCGAAATAATTTTCCCCAAAAATGTAACTTGTGGTCTACAGCATTGTAGCTTCTTTTTAGAGACTTTAAATCCATGTTCATACAAGGCAGACAGAACACGACAGGTCATTTGCAAGCAATCAGCTTCTGAAGCGGAACCAACGAGAATGTCATCCATGTACTGAACCACCACAGAACCAAGAAGCACGTCAATATTTTTCAAACATTCCTTAAGAACCTGATTGAAAATGCCGGCCGAGTTTTTGTGGCCTTGCGGCAAAACTTTGTACTGGAGTTTGACCCCACCATGAGTGAAAGCAAATTGATATCTGCACTCAAGAGCCAACGGGATTGTAAAGAAGGCTTGAGTCAGATCAATAACTGTGAAGAATTGCATTTCAGGTTCTAGAACAGAGAGACACTTGTGTGGGTCCGGCACCGGTAGCAAGGAGTTGTTATGATATCGTTAAACATGTGATCCTGGTTGTACTTCCAAAATGACAGGTTTCACTGTAGTACATTTACCAATATCAGCAGGGCCCTGGGCCCAAAGAGATTGTGGAAATTTGTTGAGCATTTCTTCGGAGCACTCATGGTCCGTCAGCTCTCTGCCATGTGATCTGGAAATATACTCCTCCTCAGCCACCACCGTGTCTGTTGTTTTGTCAAGTTAGAATCTTGTAAGCCTTTGTAGAATGGCTGTATCGAACGCCCTCTACTTGTGTTTGTTCCCAATCGACAGTTTGATTTAGCTTTTATGTCAATGGTCCTAATTCTCGTGCCTCGTGTCCTGGACCGAGGAAAAGTGAAATATGTGGGTCTGTCAGTGAATCTCTTTTGTAATATGGCTTCAAATCATCAGACAAAATAACTGGGGCAACAACTCCTGATTCATGAACATAAAAATGAGTAGATGTAATGTGTATAAATTTCCTCTAACATGTTCATTGAAGTCTACTTGGTATTGTAAATCTGTGTTGCGGTCATAAAAGAGTGTAACATGTAATGGGTCAGCAGGAGGAGCATATGGATGTAACATCATGAACCATGGCTTCCATTGAAGCATTTTGGCATATAGTCCGTTCAGTTCAAGTGTTTCCTGGTTCCAACAGTCCCAGTAAATGGTCACACAGGGAGGATCTGTCAAATCTGCTTGTGCCAGAAAGAGTCCAGGTGTTCGTGAATGAGTGCACTTGATGGAATGTCCATTTGGCCAAGACACGATCATGTTGTCAGGGGTGCAATGGATTGTGGCACCAGTGGCTTGTAGAATGTCTCTTCCCAGTAAATTTACTGGAGTTTGCGGTGAGTGAATCAATCTCGTTCGAATCCACTGTCCAGCGTTATGTCCACCACGGTTCCAAGGAGGAAGGCCTCTTCCCTGTCCTCCTCTATTTCCAAAGTCTCTCTGTTTGTGGAGGGCCTTGATTTTGACTGTGTGGGCAAACACGAGCCCAATGCTCTGACTCCCGCAGATGAAACAAACGTTGGAGGACTGTTGTTGGTTATACTTTGGATTGTATTGTTGTCCATAGTTTCCTCTTCCTGCTCCTCTGCCTCCCCTCTAAAGTGGCCTCTGTTTGTTCCTTGGTTACTATGTACGTGGTACGTGTGTGTGAGGGGATGTAAGGAGACCCTAAGGGCTGAGGAGGTGTCGCGTATAAGACGCTTGCGGGTGTAGGGGTCTCGGAGAGTGGGGGTGTGATTTGTGAATCAGCCGTTGTTACCATCATTTGAATTTTAACTTTTGTATTATTATGGTTTTAATTGAGTCTGGGAGTGCATCTAGAACACCTTTTAAAAGAGGCAAGTGCTTTGTGCAGTGGGTTGTGTGTGTGCATGGAGCTGACATATTTTTTGAATGCAGCTTTCCATGTATGTGTTGGGACAAGTCACCAGGTGAGAATAATGGGAAGCTCGGTGGTGTTGGCTGAGGTGGAGGATATCTGGCTTCTACCTGAACCAGAAAAGCAGCAGAATGTGTACATAATAATGCTATTTTTATTTTTTTTATTTTATAGTAATTTTTTTAATTATTAAAATTGTTTCTTAATGCATTACCTTTCCTGATTGAATATATGTTATTTTATTGTATTATTGCTCAGTGTTTTATGTTGCACTTTCCAACGCCGAGACAAGTTCCTATGCTTGTGAACTTTTGTTCATTGACAATGGCAATAAACTCTTTCTGATTCTGAGAATACTGATCAAATGGGTCTTGTACCAGTGTGTGGCAGCCATGTCCATATTTCTCCCAAATTCCTCTTGCTACATGTGCCGGAGCGCACTCTGCCAAAAGGGCTTTCACGTCTCCTACTGCTAATGTCGCATTTGAGGTCGCATTTGGACCGCCTCAAACCAAGCTCATCCTTCTTGTTGGAGCATTGGAAGTTTAGCTTTCAATAGTGCCAGTTCTGCGCAGGACAATGGTTGATAGGTCATCCTCGCATTCCCGTCGTTGTCTGCCTGTCCGGTTGGAACCAATGGGTAGACGCCGCCCCATGATGTCTTACTTCTGTGGGGGAAAGTCCCTTAATAATCATCTGTTGTTGGGCTATTTGTAAGTCCTTGAGTTTAACTTTATTTTTCGCGTCTTTGAGTCTTCTGTTCCAGTCCATCGTCACTCTTGTCTTCACCTCGTTTTATTTTAGCTAAGTCCGCAGCTAATGTACTTCGTTCCCCAGATAATTTCAAAAGTGTCTGTCTAGCCTCATGAGATTCTGCATTATCTGTGTCTTCCTCTTCGCTATTTGAGTCATCTGTAGATTTTATGTAACTTCATCCATCATGTTTTTAACCTGAAACACAACTTCTTTAGTGACCGCTGCAGTTTGTCCCGTAGCAGCGGCTGCGTAAAAGCGTTTAGTTAATTCGTCAATGTTTGCTTCGTCCAACGCAATTGTGTCTCTGTTCACTGATTTGATTAGAGCTGCTTTTTCCGTTCTAACAGTCCATGTAGTTGCGGGTATACGCCACTAGAGGGCGCGATTGTATCATCTGATCCATATGCGGGAGGGGCCGATGGTAGAGGGGCCTTGGCTCTGCCTCCAGTGACGGAGCTGGCTCCTCCTACCGAGGGTGGTACGAAAATCCTCTTCTCTTCAGTGACGGAGCTGGCTCCTCCTACCGCGGGTGGTACGAAAATCCTCTTCCCTTTGTTCCATTTCACCGTGGCAGCCTCCAGGATCAGTTTTGCATGTTTCCGCATTTTTAAACTACTTACTTCTTTGTCTTTGAGGCCTTCTCGTTTCACCTCTCGTGAGGCCTTTTCATCCATTTGAGTTCGCTCCGCGACGAGAACTTTTCAGCGCACATTTCCTCGACTCCGCCTCCAAGGACCGCACAGAACTTTCAGCGCACATTTCCTCGTCTTCGCCTCCGCGCACCGCACAGAACAAACTCAAATCCACTTTCAATTGCCTTTTGTAACTTCTTACTCTTTTGAGCTTCGAGAGCGGATTTCTCTCTTTCCATACTTACTTAACCCACTTTTCACAGTCTTGTTTTTTTTCCGCCATTTTCCTTTGTTCTCAAGTTTCACTTACCGTGACGTCACGCACCGTCACGTGCGCGCGCCTTCAGCGCGCCTTACACTCGCGTCTTCACCTCCCCCGCCTTTTTTCGCAACAGTTCTTTGTCTCACTTTTACAACTATTTAACCAATTTAACAAATTTAGTAGTACTTTTCCTGACTAACCTGGTCTAGACCATACTAGACTAAATGAATCAGGAAGGCCTCAAACCTACGCATTTATGTCCCAGACAGAAAGGCTCTTATGCGCGTAGCCTTTTAAGAGTTTCAGACGGCCCCTGAGTCCGTCTACGGCTACCCAGTAACGTTTTATTTCCGTACATGCGTCCATGTGTAACGCAGGAGTTCCATCAACACGCACCCAAAGGGCTTTTAAAGAATTAACATTCAGCGTGTTAGTACTTTATTTCATTTCTTTTCTTCTCTTTCTACATATAACTATTTATTCCGTTTACTTATTAAATTTGGTTTTTAATTAATAATTTGGATTTGTGAGCTCTATAACGCCTTTCCCTGCTTCATTCCACCATCAATTTACAGATTTTAGCTTAAAACCAACAATTCCCAAGTTTCCTAAACTAAAATTTGGAAAGTTAGCCAATAGACATACTTTGAAACTCTTAAAAAAGTGAGAATCAAAAAATGTCTTACCTTAAACTAGGAGGGCGCGCCCTGGAAAAAGTTGGTTTTCCGCCGTGGGATGAAGTGCTGGTATGTCTACCGCAATGTGTCCAGTGGAACGGAACGCCGCAGTTCCCCCTGGTGTGAGCACGGACCTCTTCTCCGTGTCTCTGGTTGTTGATAGCTCTCCCCCTTCAGCACGACTCGGGGTCACCAATTGAAGAAATATGCCCAGTTCTATTTAACTCGGACATCTGCGTGTTCAGAAACTGGAAGAGGAGTGAAAGTCAACAAGATCTACTCTATCAGTTACTAATACATACCAGCTATAGATGACCAAGATTCATGAGTTTCAATTACGCATTCTTTTATTCTCCTAACAAAGTCATCTATACAGACGTCTGGACTTCCGGGTGCCTAACACTCGTTACTCGCGTCTTCATAATTCCGGAGAGTAACGGGACAGCCACAGTTTTGCCAGTATTATAGACACAGAAAATGAATATGCATGAGCCTACAGGAAGTCCTTTGTGGTAGGGGCTACCTGTGATTGGCCCCGTGCCCATCTGACCCCCTCCATGGTCTCCACCTTTTTCTCTTTGTCTGCTCGTGTAACCTGAGACTGGTCAAACCTTGGGGTCAGAGTGGAAAAACACAGCACCACAGCACCAAGAGCAGCATAACATTGTCTAATAGTGAATACAAGATCAATGCATTGTATAATGGCGAATATATGATCGATGCATAATATGTAGTTCTCTTCAGGATAAAACACACTTAGTTGATTTTTTTTTTTTTCGAACATGGTGCTGACTCCAACATTTGTTAAATATATTGATAATAATGTTTTAAAAGCCAGTACTCATTAGATTTTCAATAAAGAAAATTTCTCAGTCTGGTCACAACTTAACAATATCGCAGACCAAACTCAGACAGAGCCATGCAATCACTTTGTTTATTTCAGTGCTACCTGGGAAACGCAGGAACTCATTGGTGATCTACTATTTGAAAAATATCTAAATCTCTTACCTCACATTAACAGTTTTTTACACTCCTTCTCCCCTGTCATTTTGATTTGGCCGCAAGTAGCTTTTTTTTTTTTAACCACTTACATACAATGGGTGAAAGTAACTAGTTACAAATACTTATGTTACTGTAATTGAGTAGGTACTTTTTGCACTTTTTTGAGTAGCGTACATTTCTAGCCATGTAGTATCTTTTAAAATCATAGGAGTAAGATCAAAACAACTCCTCCAAATCAAAATGACATATTTGGCTGTTTTGTTAGATTCCATAATACGCCAAATTGAGCCGTATCTCATGTGCGAAAACAGCGCCTCTGCAGGTGTTGTCTAAACTACACGGGTAATAAGGCAATGGAGACGTCAAAAACAGAACTTACGAGTTGTGAAGACTCCAGACTTGCTCAATATACAATTTGTGTAATAGATCAAGGGAATTTCTGAGAATAAGAGCCTCATGCTGGTCAAAACCGTGTGTGAAATCCACAATAAAGAACTATTGTTAAACTATTAGGTTTATTTATATCCCGACAGGAAGTGACATCACGGACAACATGCATGATTTTTTAAATTATCTATTATTATTAGATAGATAGAATTCATAGTGAAGGAATCTGGCATAATTAAAATAATAAGTACAAGCTTTAATACATGGGATTGTACTTTCTTCTTCCTGCAAACACGGTGAGTGGAGTATACCACAAAGTTCTATTTTGGTCTCATCTGACCACATGACTTTTCCCATGACTCCTCTGGATCATCCAGATGGTCATCGGCAAATTCAGACTGGCCTGGACATTTTCTGACTTAAGCAGGGTAACCTTCTGTGCAACGCATGATTTTAAACCATGATGGCATAGTGTTGTGGCATTTCTGTAGAGGAGTACCAAGAAATAAAGAGGTGAACAGAGTTTGTCTTTCTCAAAAGTTGGATCTTTATTTACTTGTGCACAGTAAATAAAAACACTTTCCCTGACAAGAGCAGCTTTCCCTTAACTCCAGAACAATGACAGTACACATCTTTTTAAAGGCAGTAACATACATTGACACGTACGCACATTGTCACAATCATATCAGCTCCGATCAAAACAAAAACAAACCTCAAGAATCTGACCCCCCAAGCTCAGTCTTGACCCACGACTTGGCCGGAGCCAAGATAATATTATCTGCAACATAGATAGAATGACATGACATTTTTCCGTCAAAGTAGTGCATTACCTTTTAGATTGTGGTCCCAGATCTCTTCAGGCCACTGACCAGCTCCTCCTGCGTAGTTCTGGGCTGATTCCTGAACTTTTTTAGCCTCATTAATACCCGACAAAGTGAGATCTTGGATGGAGCCCCAGTCCGAAGGAGACAGTCATCTTTAGCCTTTTCCATTTTCTAACCATTTTAATAAATCATACAATGTGATTTTTTTTAGATTTTGTCCCTCACAGTGGAAATGCACCTGCGATGACAATTTCAGACATCTCGTAATTGTCGTCAGCAGCTCATAACGTGATTTGCTATTAGCTGCTGACGATGCACTGGTCTCAATCCTGGTTCTATTGGACGTCAGTGCAGCTTTTGACACCATCAACCACAACATTCTACTGCAGCTGGTTTAAATCGTACCTATCGGATAGGTACCAGTTTGTTAATGTAAATGAGAGCACCTCACCCTGTTCTAAAGTAACCTACAGTGTGCCACAGGGTTCAGTACTCGGTCCAATTCTGTTCACTCTTCATATGCTGCCGTTAGGTAACATTATCAGAAAGCATTGCATTAACTTCCATTGCTATGCAGATGACACACAGCTGTATTTATCAATGAAACCCGATCAGACCGATCAAGCAGACAGACTTTGTACTTGTATGAAGTATCTAAAAACCTGGATGACACTTAATTATCTGCTTCTTAACCCTGAAAAAACCTAGGTCATTGTACTAGGCCCTAAATATCTACGAGACGCTTTATCTGAGCACATAGTCACACTGGACAACGTCAGTGTAGCCTCCAGCTCCACTGTAAGAAACCTTAGAGTCTTATCTGACCAAGAGCTCTCATTCAAAGCGCACATAAATCAAACCTGTAAAACAGCCTATTTCCATCTGCGTAATATAGCCAAAATCAGAAAATCCTGCTCGTAGCGTGTCCGAAAACGGGTTCAAAATGCAGTTGCAAGATTATTAACAGGAACTAAAAGAAGAGAGCACATTACGCCTGTGCTCGAGTCTCTTCACTGGCTCCCTGTTGAGTTTAGAATCAAATTCAAACTCCTCCTCCTGACTTACAACGCCATAAATGACCTCCATCCAACCTCAAAGATGCTTGTGCCTTATCATCCAAACAGAGCACTTCGCTCTCAAAATGCTGGACTTCTTGTGGTGCCAAGAGTCTCTAAAAGCACAGTAAGAGGTAGAGCGTTTAGCTACCAAGGTCCTGTGTTGTGGAACCAGTTTCCTGTCCATGTTAAAGAGGCCGACACAGTCTCCTCATTTAAAACCAGGCTTAAAACGTTCCTCTTTGAAATCTCTTATGGTCAGGCCAGTTGGGAACAGAAATGAAAACCTACAGTTACCAGCTATGCGACCCTAGAAGCAACTATGCTGGGGGAAGTATGGCAGCTTGAGCACTATCCTCTGTGTCCTACTACTTTTCTATCAAACAATATTCAATATTTAAGTTTCACTGGCAATTTGTTCATCGCTTTTCCTTCTTTTTCTCCCACTTCCGGGAGTGGAGCAGGCACATTGATGACCTGTGGATCCAGATACTTCTCATCTGCCTGCAGAAACCGTCTGCCTGGAGAAACGGTCTCAACTCCATATGAACGGTTCTTCATTAGCCTCAGAGAATTGGTTCTACTCCAGAGTGGGTCCGGCTCCACCGTCTGTCTGCAAATTGAGGCGCATTCGAGGGAGTCGGATCTCGCCTTCACTGTGGAACTTCTCCAGGTTTTTCCCAAAGAGATTTGGTAGTTTTTCCTGGCCGAGAAGGAGGGTCTAAGGTAGGGCTATTCAATTTAATTTTCCCAAGGGCCAGATTTTTCAGCGGGCCAGATTTTTCAGCGGGCCAAGGCCTCTGGGCCGGGGGTGCACAACACGTCACTGTAACAAATGTTTGGGTCGCACAAAATATCCCCAACAGCAGTTTGAATAATGAACACCTCAAGCACCTACCCACTGATCAAGAGCAAGTTTTAACCCATGTTCGCCCGGGAATCGAACCCAGAGCTCTAACCGCTCTGCCACCGAGCACCTCGATTCCTGTCATGTGATTTTAATGATTTTTTTTCCTGTAGTGTGAAGCACTTTGAATTGCCTTGTGTACGAATTTTAATCTACAAATGAACTTGCCTTGCCTTGGCCTGTTGCCTTGAATCCCATGGTTCCACATCCCCAATAATTGTGCATAAATGTATGGTTCTACAGCATTACATGACATCACCATAGCCGGTCCCGTTAATAATTGACGCACAGGCGCAGACTGCGCATTTACGCGTTTATTCATCCAGACTCTTGCGCTTATCACTTATTCCAGAAAGTTTGTTTGTACGTATAGAATTTTCAAAAGATCCACGAACGACAGTGCATTCAGACCCGTGTTGCCATGAGTTTGTTGGATTGAAGCGCTACACTTCTACACCACTTTTGAGGGTGGATTAAGAACAGGAGGAGACAGGTGAGAGTCATCACCTACGAGTGGATTTACATGCCTACAGATCATAGCAGTTTAACCTCTTTTAAATAATTTATAATTCTAACATATGTTGCTGTGTTTGCTTATCTACAGACGACGAGGAATCGAGAAGAGTTAATGTCCAATCCCAGCTTTACTGTTCATAGAATACTAACACAGAGCGCTCTTGGTCGGAAGCTGTCCCTTAAAGCCTACACTATATGCAGGATTTAGATCAGGCTTTCTGACAGCCTGCGTGTCCCTCAGACCCACGCTATGTAATACAAAGTATGAATATTTATGAGCAGGTGTGTTCTTCAAAGTGCTGTGTGATGGAGCTAGTCCGTCAGAGGTTGTAGTCGCCGTTTGTACAAGTGCGGAGCCCGTTCATGCCCGCGCGCACAGACCAACACACACTTGTTCATTCCCCGCTCCCCCCCCCCTGTTTCATTCATTCGCCCAGACGCATCATTCACATAGTTCCCCGTACTCCTCTGACACTAATTCGCCAAGGGTGCACACTTGCGTGCGTTAGAATAATTCTTAATCATACACGCCAGCTCTTACCCATGTTGATTTGCAGCCTCGCTCCTCCGATGCGGCGCGATGGACCGAAACCGAGCCAGTACTTCCTGGTAGGTTAAATAGGCGCTGTTCAAGCCGTGGTGCTGACCATGTGACATGCATGATGCAAGCAGAGTTTTACGCCTTTCTTTTGTGTTATTTTGAACATGATTATGTAATTAACAAGCTCTTGCATCGTAGGAAGTTGCCACACATGTTTGTCATACATTTATTTCGGGTTTTCATTATCCGTGTATTTTGCTCAGTGGGAGGGCAAGTGACAAATTGACAAATAAAGGGAGCCGCTTTTGGCCTGGGAGTCAGTCGGGCACCGGTTACAGTGCAGGTAACAGGGGTGCTGAGTGAGAGAAAGAGAGTTGATAGGTAAAGTTAAAGCTGAACTTTACGTTGTATATATGTATTTTTGGACACTGCTCTTTTTCACTGTAAATATTTGCACCATTGTTGCACCTGGAGATTGGCACAATAAATAGCACCTGAGCACTTGGAAATTCGACTTCGCCTATTTTTTATGAGAGTCCCGCCACATGCTGTCATCTCTCAGCCTTCACTGTACCATCCAGCGCAGAGTCATCTGGTTCACCCTACACACAAGACATAAACTCCCTCCATGCTGTTGCAACTTCGTTTGCTCTGCTCTCTCAGTTACCCTCATGCCCTTTCAGGGCGAGGTCACACACATTTAAACAAGCAAAGAAATGTGTCAGCGTGTGCTTACAGAGAGCCAGTCTAATACACCATGTCGGATATGTACATGAATAAGATATACATGAATAACTGCATAAGTAAGATATATTTTCCTTCACATATTCTGAATTATTATTATATTTGTTGCTTCCCTCTCATAGTGACACATCCAGATACGCTGCTGCCTCGTCACGTACAGCGGGACTGAACAACATATGTGGACAATCGCTGGATGGGATTCTAGTGGATATTTTTTTTACAATTTACACGTTTACATGCACTGTTGGAGCCGTACGTCATGGAGCCAACGTGGTGTTGGCACAGGAATAGAGCAAATAGCGCACCCAGAGCCACGTCATGGAGCTGTCGCGGCGTTGGCACAATAATAGCGCACCTAGAGCCACCTAGAGCGGCCTGGAGTCACCTGCACGTGATCATATTGTCTTTGTGGACAGGCCACCTTAGCCTGTAACCAGGGAACATCGGTACCTTTCACGATTGGAGGTATCGCTGTTCGCTCAAGGAATAGCGGCCCTGGGAAATGGCGGTACAGAGGAATAGCGGCCCCGGGAAATGGCGGTACAGAGGAATAGCGGCTGACCCTGATTAGCTTTGAGTCCAGTCAATCATCTTAAAATGTTTTACCATCGTCTCTGAATTGTCTGAAGCGAAAACACTGGTCCTTTGCGTTCCTTATGTCTCTGGCAATTCAATAGAAATCACTCAATATAGTTTTGGGACGTTTATTTGAAGTTTATCACGGATCGCAACCCATTCATTTAAATGGAGGCGGCATTTGTTTTCATCCAAAAGAAGGCAGGGACTTTCTGGTGGAAGGGACGTATGACCGGAGACATCTATGCACATGGTCCGTGATGTCACTTCCTTTCTGAACATAAACAAACCTAAAAGTTTAATACTAGCTCTTTATTGTGGATTTCCCACACGTTTTTGACCAGCATGAGGCTCTTATTCTCAGAAAAGACATTTTCCTAGATTTATGATAAAAATTGGACACTGAGCAAGTCCTGTTTATGTTGCCATTGACTTATAATAAGTGTAGTTTAGACAGCTGCTGTGTCTCAATTCCGGGTCTGCATGCTCCAAAGGACCCAGCCGATGGAGCCTGGCCTTCCGAGTAGCCTCTGTGGACTGCAAAGGCCGTGCCAAAATGGGACAGGCCCAGCCTCATGGAGCCGCTCCGTCACCTAGCAAATAAGACTCGCTGCTATTATGTTCTATTATAATTTATAACAAATAGTCTAATGGTACTCTATTAAAAACTGATTAGAATATAAAGCTGACATGAGCTGTTTGTTCTAGTCAGAACATCACACACTGGACTCTGACTTTCTTCTAGATGAAACAATGCTGCGATGTCACATCCAGAAACCTTTACGTTCCTCTTGTCAGTCAGCGCTGCGCTTATTTCTAATGTAGTCAAAGTAAAACAGACATCACGAGTCACGACTGATCTGCTGTCAAGGTTTTCTCACGCGGAGAGAGAGAGAGAGAGAGAGGGAGCGAGAGAGAGAGAGAGAGAGGGATAGGGATAGTCCACTATTAGGCAACTGGGGGCCGCCTCACTCCCTCACCTGCTGCTAACACTACCAGGCTGGTGTAAGTGTTATGCTTAATTCCCTTCATTCAAACGTATTATTAGTGGTGCTCGCTAACATGGGTATGTGTATCTGTCCCCGTGGCAGGGCCCCGGCCCAGAGCTCTCGTCTCGCCGCCAGCGTCAGAGCGCTATTGGAGCACTAACATGACAAACTTATGTACTTTCAAACAGCAGCACTAACAAGTCTCTTTGTAAAATGAGTTCAATACCTGGAGAGTGTTGAGATTGCAGTTTCTTTTCATCGTCAAGTCTTTTCTTCTTTCCTTTTCGGCACCGGGGGATATATTCTTTTGAACATGATGACCATGTACTGTTGTTTTTATGTCTTGTTTTCATTCTGCTCGTGCAAAATGAAGTTGACCAATCAGCGCAGGTCAGTTGTCTTGATTGCCAGTCTGTCATTACAAATAAAAGCTGTTTGTGTGTGTTATATGTTACCGCTGCGCTTGCGCTTCGCATAAATCAGGTTGCCAGATTGGGCCCTTTTAACGCCTCGGGGGCCTGAGCGGCTGCTTGGTTTGCTTATAGGCTGGACCGGCCCTGGTGACACTGCATATGTTTCACTTGTCACAGTTTGCTCATCTCCTTTCTGCTGGTATCTTTCCACTCTGCGAGTCAGCCACACCTCCTCATCAGACCCACTCCCTACACCTGTCTCTGCTCCTCTCTACCTGTTAGCTACGCCTCCTCATCAGGCCATCTCTCCACACCTGTGACAGCTCTGCCTGCATTTAAGCCTGCTCCTGTCTCTGCGCCGGTGCCAGATTGTTCTTGTGTCATGCCTGACTCTCCAGCGGTTTTCCCCGAACTGATTTCCTGTTGCCAACCTCGTCTGTCCCCGACCTGTCTACTTCGTCTGCCTCAGCCTTCTGTCTTCGACCACAAGTTTCGCCTGTTCCCTCCTGGTTAGACACCTGCTCGGCTCTGTGGCTACACAGCCCACCACTGTCGCCCATTCCTCACGAACTGTTCCATCCTGTTCGCTCTCCAGCCCCATACCTTCGCTTCTGAGGATGCCAGGGTGGCGTTCACTGGGAATCATCTGACGCGTTCAGCTGTGGGGAACAGCCGAGTGGGAGCGTTGCACTCCAGCAAAGCTCCTCCTTCCGAGCCTTCGCCGCCGAGCTCCGCAAGGTATTCGGATGAGTTTCCCGAGGTCTGGATGCTTGTGGAGGACTTCTGGGTCTGAACCAAGGGTCTCCTTCAATGGCCGACTACTCCATCCACTTCCGCACGCAGGCCCAGTGCGACGCATTTCTGGGGGGGCTCGCTGACTACATTAAGCGAGAAGCTCGTACAAAATTAGTTCGTACGAGCTTCCCACCACTCTTGATGGCATCATCGAGCTGGCGTCCCGCATTGATTGTCGTATTCAGGCAAGGCAGCGGGAGAAACAGCAGGGGTTAGCGGCACAACGCCAGGCCGCTCCGTCACCAGCGGCTTCCGGGGTATCGGTGCTTTCTGGCAGCCAGTCTTCAGGTGTGCCTGAACCCATGCAGGTCGGTCGGACCAGTCTCACTCATGAAGAGTGGAGGAGACGCCGCGAGGGGAACCTCTGCCTGTATTGTGGCCAAGCGGGACACTTTATTTTTGGGTGTCCGCTAAAAGTTCGGGCTCACTAGGAAGGAGGGGGTTCCTGGTGAGTCATACATCTAGCTCTTTCTCGAGCCCACGAAGGTCCCAGACCTTCGCCCACTAATTGACTCAACATTATGGATTATAATCTAGCTCTGCAGCTGGTGTCCATCGGATTCCCCTGCCAGCGGTCTCCTCCAACGCTCTGGGTGGCCGACTTCTGGGAACTGTGACTCACCTGACGGCACCGATACGGATGGTAATTTCCGGGAACCATCATGAAACACTCCAGTTTCACATCCTGCACTCTCCTCGTCAACCTCTTCTTTTTTCTTTGTGGAGAAAAAGACACTTTGCCCCTGCATTGACTATAGTGGATAAAATGACATCACCATCAAGAAGAGCGGCCAGAGAGCGGCCTCTGACCAGAAGCTGCACCCCTACGCCTTCTATTCCCGACGTTTGATCCCAGCAGAGAGGAATTATGACATTGGGAACCGAGAACTCCTCGCCGTCAAGTTGGCGTTGGAAGTGTGGTGACACTGACTCGAACGGGGACTAAACTGCAGTTTCTGGTATGGACGGACCATAAGAACTTTGAGTACCTCCAGTCCGCCAAGAGTCTGAAATCCCGCCAGGCACCATGGCCACTCTTCTTGACCCGCTTCAACTTTTTCCTCTCCTATTGACCGGGCAACGACGCCCTGTCTCGTCAGTTCTTGGAAAAGGAGAGGGGCAGACACTATCCTGCCATCTTATCTGGCGGCCACACTCACCTGGGAGATCGAGGAGAAGGTCAGGGCCACCGCTCCAGACCAACCTGGACCCAGTGCTTGCCCGCCCAAACGTGTGTTGGTCCTGCCTGACCTCTGGTCCAAAGTTCTACAATGGGCCCACAGCACTCAACTTACCTGCCATCCTGGGATCTTAACGGATCAAGGACATTGTACAGCGCCGGTTCTGGTGCACGTCACTAGATGATTCCTGGTTTCATCAATGCCTGCCACCAGCACAAGCCGGCTCACCAGGCCCCAACCGGTTTTTCTACAGCCTCTGCCTGTGCCTCATTGTCCCTGGTCGCACATTTCTCTGGACTTTATCACCGGTCTACGGTGGTAGATCGGTTCAGCAAGCTGGCACATTTCCTGCCCCTGCCCAAGCTTCCTTCTGCCAAAGAGACGGCTAAACTACTCTTTCTCCATGGCATCCCACAGGACGTGGTCTCTGATTGGGGCCCCCAGTACATGGAGCATGGGTCTTGCTATATACATACGGGGCCGCCATCCCTAATGTAGCATGTGCCAATAACAATTTTGTTATGTTAAATTAAAATAAGTTGGGCTGATATCAGAAGATTGAATTCGACTCATGGAGAGAGGTGGAGAGTTCAAACACAAAACCAGGAGAGAATAATATGGTGCAGGAGGTGGTGTATTGGGGGAGACATACAAAAGGGATATTTACACTCTATATACACAGTATTTACATTCAGATAGTCTGTATTTCCAACCAAAGTTAATAGGCCTTATTGGTTGGTAGTCCATGTGCATAGTTAATTATGGTATTGAAGAATATTCCAGAGTTCTTTGGTGGCAAGATTTAGGTGTATGAGTGGAGCAGGCAACTGCGCCTCCTACCGCACTGTAGGAGATGATGGGCTTAATGTTCCGTTGAAGATCATTGGGGCAGCTCGCCATCGACAATTCAGAACCGCCGGGATGGGTGGATGCAGACGGATGTTGTCTAGATACTTTGATGAATGCGTAGTGGACCTGGCAGAGTCCCTCTTATTTTACAATTCAGGTGTGAAGTTTAAATCGCTGATAGAGGCGCCTGAGCAGCCGCTCCGATGTGCCTCACCCACACACACACACACACGAGTGGGGACCGAGCCTAATCAGGGAAATGAACCCCGAGAGTCCAGCGCGAACTCTCGCGGGAGCGCTTTGAAATCTCGTGATATCTCGCACTCTGACAGTGGGAGCAACGGGAAAACGAAAAAAATAAAAAGGAAGCAAAAGGAACTACAAAAATGACCCGGGCTACACTAACATGATAGATCAAATGGCCCACCATCCGATTTGACATGGGGGGGGGGGTTGATAAAGTTGAGTTGATAAAACTCAACTTTATCCCATATTTTAGGTAGTGCCATCATTAAAATACTGCTTCAAATAAACAAGTCTTAGTCTTAAGCTTCAAAACTCTGTGTTTTATTACAATCAGACTCATATTCACGGAGAAATTAGTTTAATGAGGAAGTGAATGTAGACGCGGCAGAATACAAAGACACACGGCGCGCGCACGTGCTATATACAGCGATCTGGCGCATTGAAATGAAACTTTCTTGGCCAGACCTGACTCACGGGTCAAAAGACAACATGTGTATCACTACACAGATACAGAGTCTACAGTTGTTACTTTGCCCACTTTCTCAGTGAGTTTTGGAAGGAGCACACCGCGGGCCAATCAAGCCAACAACACGTCTCAAGCCCCCTCCTCCCAGCGATACCATGGAGCTTGTCTTATTATAATAACTAATATTATAGTTTAAAAGAGCTTCAAGTGAGGTGATTAAAAAAATAAAATATTATTAGGCATAGTGTTAATAGTATGTTTAGGGTGCATGCACCTTTGGAAATAATGACCATCCTTGGAGGAAAATGCAACCCCATATGAGGCATATTTACCATCCCTTTAAAAGATTCTGGGGAGAGCACTATGGAGGGATGCTAAAGATCATACAAGAACAATTAAAAAGATAAATCCCATATGTACATTGTTTCAACTATCATTTGGTCTGGTGATAGGTCACGCCATGTCCTCTGAAAACAAGTTGGAACACTTTTTTTATATATGCAAGGTTCTTTCATAAAGCTAAGAGTTTCAGCTCTATACAAAGGAGAGAAATTGAAACGGCTCTTTTAACAGAGGTTCACCTGTCAACTGTAAGTGTAATCCTAAGAAACTTCAACAAGTAGAAGCAGTGGGTTTGCTTTATGCTGTGACTAAGCCCAGCTTTCACTAGATTGCCCTAATGACACATACTATTTTGGGTCTGCTTGAGCCCCATTCTTCAGTCCAAACCCACTGACCTCTTCACAGCTGTTCGTGTGGTCCAAAGTACCTTTAGCCTTTGTTGTTAATTTAAGGAATGACTAACGGTTTGACAATCTTTGGGAGACATTTTCTAATGACAAACCATTCAATCTTTCAATAAACCGTCCCCTTTATCCAAGCGTAGCAGTGACATGAGCCACTTGAAAGATTATGTTCTGGAGTCAGTGGGACAGCAAGAAAAGTTGGACAGGAAAGTGCAAAAGACTTTTCTTCTCTACAGTGGATGCTGTTGTAGGAGAGATGTCTGCAAGATTTAGCTAGAAAAACATTTGGTTGGTAGAGGCTCTCTGCTCTACACCCAGGCAGTGAGCATTTTATGGATTGGAAAAAGTGAAAGCCCTGCTGGACATGACGCAAATGCAACGTAATTAAGCTGAGTTTGCTGTTGCACACAGCTTTCTTCAAAGGGAAATGCCAAAATGTGAAAAACAATGTGTGACATGAGTGGTGGATAGAAGACCTAAATTAACAGAACCAAAAACACTACCCAGGGAATGAGGCCCTGGGACCACAATAAATCCTGAAGAGAACTACATATTGTGCATTGATCAGATATTCACTATTATACAATGTTATAATCATATATTCACTATTATACAATGTTATGCTGCTATTTCTCTGTGCTGCTCTTTTTTTAACAATGTGATTTCTAGGGAGTGACCAGTCTCAGTAACACGAGCAGACAAAGAGAAAAAGGTGGAGACCATGAAGGGGGTCAGATGGGCACTGGGCCAATCACGGCCCTACTACAAGGACTTAGTTTTAGGCTCATGCATATTAATTTTTGTGTCTTAAATACTGGAGAATGTGGATGCCCCGTTACTCTCCGGGCTATGAAGACGCGAAGTAACGAGTGTTAGGCTCCCAGAGGTCCAGACGTCTGTATAGATGACTTTGTTAGGAGAATAAAAGAATGCGTAATGAAACTCATGAATCTTGGTCATCTATAGCGCTGGTATGTGTTAGTAACTGATAGAGTAGATCTTGTTGACTTTCACTCCTCTTCCAGTGTCTGTAATAGTACAGAACAGTAATAGAACCGGGCATATTTCTTCAATTGGTGACCCCGAGTCGTGCTGAAGGGGGAGACCAGAGTCCACAACCAAGAGACGCGGAGAAGAGGTCCGGTCTCAAACCAGGGGAACGGCGGCGTTCCTTTTCCTCTGGACACATCGCGGTAGACATACCAGCTCTTCATCCCACGGCGGAAAACCAATTTATTCCAGGGCGCGCCCTCCTAGATTAAGGTAAGACTATTTTGATTCTCACTTTTTAAGAGTTTCAAAGTATGTCTATTGGCTAACTTTCCAAATTTTAGTTTAAGAACTGTTGGTGTTCGGCTAAAATCTGTGAATTGATGGTGGAATGCAGCAGGGAAAGGCGTTATAGGTCTCACAAATCCAAATTATTAATTAAAAAACAAATTTAATAAGTAAACGGAATAAATAGTTGTATGTAGAAAGAGAAGAAAAGAAATAAAGTACTAACACGCTGAACAATGATTCTTTAAAAGCCCTTTGGGTGCATGTCGATGGAACTCCTGCGTTAAACACGGACGCGTGAAACGAGAATAAAACGTTACTGAGTAGCCGTAGACGGACTCAGGGGCCGTCTGAAACTCTTAAAAGGCTATGCGTGTAAGAGCCTTCACCTGGGGTGTAAATGCGTGGGTTTGAGGCCCTCTTGACTAGTTTAGTCTAGTCTAGTTTCGTCTAGTTTCGTCTGGACTAGGTTAGTCAGGAAAAGTACTACTAAATTTGTTAAATTGGTTAAATAGTTGTAAAAGTGAGACAAAGAACTGTTGTGAAAAAAGGAGGGGGAGGTGACGACGCGAGTGTTAGACGAACGCACGTGATGTCACGGTAAGTGAAACTTGAGAACAAAAGAAATGTCAAAAAAACAAGACTGCGAAGCGTGGGTCAGGGAAATATGGAACGAAAGAAGTCCACGCTCGGGGCTCAGAAAGAAGAAGTTACAAAAGGCAATCGACGCGTGCGAGCAAATGTTTAGAGAGCAGGACCGAGACCCGCGGATGAAGGTGGATCTGAGTCTGTTCTGTGCGGTGCTCGGAGGCGGAGACGAGGAATGCGCTGTCGTGGAAAACTTAAGTAATAGTTATCAAGAAATTAAATAAACGATCGGACAGAGTTGTATTGTCTCAAAGTGAATGGTTTAATTCAGTGTAAATCCTGAATTCATCTGTCCCTGATACAAGTTGTCTGTCCCTTCCAGGACTTCGGCCCACACCAAGGGAACCCGTGTCTTTTTATACAATACAGGTTGAACAAATCACATGACAGTACATACTCGAATATAATTGGTTCGATGGGCCAGATGCTAAGTACAGGAACAGGGTGGGTTTTTGTTGATTGCATTAAGACTTTGGCTGTCTGGTTTCTGTTAAAGACAATGTCCTAGCGGCAGGCGAGGCATATGCAAAGAGGCCCATCCTGGACCCCTGGGGTTAGATCACACCTGAGAGGAGCCAGTCTTTGAGCAGCACTACCAGGGCTCCTGATGAATTTAGCATTTGTGTGGAGGGGAGCGTTGGGGGTCGTTTTGCATGGTGACATCAGGTCTGGTGTTTTTTTCTGCCATAACAGCGCGCTGGGAGTTCTCGTAGCAGAGCGAACTCAAAAGGGGGAGAAAGCCTCACGGGAGGAGAGACGTGAGGCAGCGGAGAAAAAGAGTAAGTATTTAAAAATGCGGAAACATGCAAAACTGATCCTGGAGGCTTCTACGGTGAAATGGACCAAAGAGAAGAGGATTTTCGTACCACCCTCGGTAGGAGGAGCCAGCTCCGTCACTGAAGGCAGAGCCTGGGTGCCTCTATCGTCGGCCCCTCCTTCATATGGATCAGATGGTACAATCGCGCCCTCTAGTGGCGTATACCCGCAACTAGCACTACATGGACTGCTGGATGTGGATGTCCAGCCAACGGAGCCATTAAAAAGAAAGGAAAAAGGAGCTCTGCTCAAAATAGTGAACAGAGACCCAACTGTGTTGGATGAAGCAAAAATTGATGAATTAACTCGACGTATTTACGCAGCCGCTGCCACGGGAAAAGAAGCAGCAGCCACTAAGGAAGTGGTGATTCAGGTTAAAACCATGATGGATGAAGTTACAAAAAATCTAGAGATCTAGAGACAAAAGAACAACTGAAGATGTCACAGGAACAAATGGCAGCGGAAGTGGCCAAAAACACGGCAGAAACCAAGGAAGAAATTACGCAAAGGATGGCCGGGGAGAAGGAGGATAGAGACAAGAACAGCGAAATACTACTACAACATTTAGAGAAGTTCAAATTCCAGGAACCACAACACACAGCCAAACCAAAGGCTACAAAAGCTACACACCGACTGACACATTTTTATGATTCAGATAGCGACGAGGAAGAAACAGAAAATGCAGAATCTCATGAGGCTAGACAGACACTTCTGAAATTATCTGGGGAAAGAAGCACACTAGCTGCAGACATAGCTAAACTGAAGCGAGAAGAAGACGAGAGTGACGATGACTGGAACAAAAGACTCAAAGACGCAAGAAATAAAGTTAAACTCAAGGACTTACAGATAGCCCAACAACAGGTGGTTATTAAGGGACCTTCCCCCCTCAGTAGTAAGTCATCGTGGGGTGGCGTCTACCCATTGGTTCCCACCGGACAGGCGGACGCCGACGGGAACACGGTAATGAACTATCAACCATTGTCCTGCGCACAGAACTGGCACTATTGAAAGCTAAACTTCCAATGCTCCAACAAGGAGGACGAGCTTGGTTTGAGGCGACCTCAAATGCGACACTAGCAGTGGGAGACGTGAAAGCCCTGCTGACAGAGTGCGCTCCGGCACACGTAGCAAGAGGAATTTGGAGAGATATGGACATGACTGCCACACCGGTACAAAACCCATTTGATCAGTACTCTGCTGCTTTCCTGTTCAGGTAGAAGTTAGAAGCCAGATATCCTCCACCTCAGCCAACACCACCGAGCTTCCCATTATTCACACCTGGTGACTGTCCCAACACATACATGGAAAGCTGCATTCAAAAATATGTCAGCTCCATGCACACATACCCATACCGCACTGCACAAAGCACTTGCCTCTTCTTACAAGGAGTTCTAGATGCACTCCCAGTCGCAATTCAAACCATAATGCAAAACACACCTGGCCTCATTACTAACGCAGACTTGTTCCTCACATACCTTAGACATCACGCCGATTTGTAAAACAAACAACAGAAAACAAAGGAGGACAAAATTAAGAACCTGCAGGATGAACTTCTCAAAATACAGCTTAATCAGGCTAGACAACAGGCTACTGAGACTAAAAAAGATACAAAAGCTAAAACTCAAATGGTGGCAACAACGGCTGATTCACAAACCACACCCACACTCTCAGAGAACCCTACACCAACAAGCGTCTTATACACGACACCTCCTCAGCCCTTCGGGCCTCTTACATTCCCCACACACACATCCACGTACATGGCAACCAAGGAGCAAACAGAGGCCACTTTAGAGGGGGAGGCAGGGGAGCAGGAAGAGGAAACTATGGACAACAATACAACTCACAGTTTAACCAACAACAGCCCTCAAATGTGTGTTTCATCTGCGGGAGTCCAGAGCATTGGGCTTGCGCTTGCCCACACAGCCAAAATCAAGGCCCTCCACAACAGAGAGGATTTGGAAATAGAGGAGGACAGGGACGAGGCCTTCCTCCTTGGAACCGTGGTGGACATAACAGTGGACTATACCCGGTCCAGGACTACGGATGTCTCCCGTACGGTGCGGACGACGTCTACTAGCGGGGCCCAGTAAGTCCACGCACCACTGCAGAGCCATTTATTGCAGTAGAGGTGGGTGGGGAAAAGGTGATGATGCTCGTCGACACTGGTGCCACTCACTCTACAACCAGGAGAGTGAGTTCACATCAGCTTAGTGGAAAAAGCATCAACCTTGCTGGACTTACGGGACGACCCACACCTCTACAACTCACAACACCTTTGACTCTGACAGTTGCTGGACAGTGGATTCGAACGACATTGATTTACTCACCACAAACTCCAGTAAATTTACTGGGAAGAGACATTCTACAAGCCACTGGTGCCACAATCCATTGCACCCCTGAAAACATGAAAACGTGTCTTGGCCAAATGGGCATTCCATCAAGTGCACTCATTCACGAACACCTGGACTCTTTCTGGCACAAGCAGATTTGACAGATCCTCCCTGTGTGACCATTTACTGGGGACTGTTGGAACCAGGAACACTTGAACTGAACGGACTATATGCCAAAATGCTTCAATGGAAGCCATGGTTCATGATGTTACATCCATATGCTCCTCCTGCTGACCCATTACATGTTACACTCTTTTATGACCGCAACACAGATTTACAATACCAAGTAGACTTCAATGAACATGTTAGAGGAAATTTATACACAATTACATCTACTCATTTTTATGTTCATGAATCAGGAGTTGTTGCCCCAGTTATTTTGTCTGATGATTTGAAGCCATATTACAAAAGAGATTCACTGACAGACCCACATATTTCACTTTTCCTCGGTCCAGGACACGAGGCACGAGAATTAGGACCATTGACATAAAAAGCTAAATCAAACTGTCGATTGGGAACAAACACAAGTAGAGGGCGTTCGATACAGCCATTCTACAAAGGCTTACAAGATTCTAACTGACAAAACAACAGACACGGTGATGGCTGAGGAGGAGTATATTTCCAGATCACATGGCAGAGAGCTGACAGATCATGAGTGCTCTGAAGAAATGCTCAATAAATGTCCACAATCCCTTTGGGCCCAGGGCCCTGCTGATATTGGTAAATGTACTACAGTGAAACCTGTTACTTTGGAAGTACAACCAGGATCACATGTTTACATTCCTCAAAGACCATTTCGCACACTGAACAACAAGCTCAGGGAGTTGAGGAGGCTCTTGTTCATCTGTGGGAAGCAGATGTTTTGGAGCTTTCTGATTCATCTTGGAACACTCCTTTGAATCCAGTACCCAAACCTAATGGTACGTACAGAATGGCACACGATTTAAGAAAAGTTAATGATGTCACAACAACTCCCTTGCTACCGGTGCCGGACCCACACAAGTGTCTCTCTGTTCTAGAACCTGAAATGCAATTCTTCACAGTTATTGATCTGACTCAAGCCTTCTTTACAATTCCGTTGGCTCTTGAGTGCAGATATCAATTTGCTTTCACTCATGGTGGGGTCAAACTCCAGTACAAAGTTTTGCCGCAAGGTCACAAAAACTCGGCCGGCATTTTCAATCAGGTTCTTAAGGAATGTTTGAAAAATATAGACGTGCTTCTTGGTTCTGTGGTGGTTCAGTACATGGACGACATCCTCGTTGGTTCCGCTTCAGCAGCAGATTGCTTGCAAATGACCTGTCGTGTTCTGTCTGCCTTGTATGAACATGGATTCAAAGTCTCTAAAAAGAAGCTACAATGCTGTAGACCACAAGTTACATTTGCGATTGTACCTGGACTCTTACTGGACCACGACTCCGTGGAACTTGCAATGCTTAATGACAACTGCAGACAGTCTGTCTGCACAACAGACTCATGATTTAAGCTTTTGGAATGATCAACCTCAAGCTTTCCTTTATGAGGACAACTGGTATCACTGGTCCCATTCAAAACCTTGTTATGGCTAAAGTAGGTCCAAAGGCCCTACTGAAGGGGGTGGAAAATGAAAATGACACATGACAATGCACAAAGACTGTGATTTATTGTAATGAAGGAGGTAATCCGATGGTTCAGATGAAAACTCAGGTTTCCTCACGATATGCATTAACTTGGATCAAATTATGTACAGAAAAGGCAAAGAAGACTTTCAGTGTAAAAAAGGAAAACGGAGAAATGTGCCCTGAAACAATGGTTTATAATGTGTCTAATGGTGATATGTCTTTTTCAGAAGGAAATGGATCTAGGAGGCGACGAGAACTTATTCAAGGCCATCATGTTGGTAACAACAAATGGTTAAAATTAGCTAAAATAACTGCAAATGCGACACAAGTTCAGAGTCCCTGTTGGGTCTGTTCCTTCAGACCCCACCACTCCGAGGAGATGCCCACTTCAGTGGCGATTCCTGTCTCGACCCAAGAAACAATCTGTTTATTATGGTAAAGTATTTACAGGCGACTAAATTATACCACTCTAGCAGGTTGCGAGTCCTATGCCCACTATGCACAATTAAATAGTTGGAAAACCCGATAAATCCATCAGAAGATTTTTCTCTTTATAGGTGTTATTTTGTTATTGTTTGGTGTTTTGTTTTGTTTTGTTTTGTTGTGTTGTTCCTCTCCTCAGAAGTATGGTCTCTAAAGCCCTGAGCAGCACAACCACTGGGGTGTTTGTGAATGTAGAAGGCAATTCCAGTGATCTGGAATCTGGTTTGAGGATGATGCCTGAAGGGGGCGAAGAAGATGTATTCACCCAGAAAGCTCGAGAGGCATTGAATGAGAATTGGATGACACACTTTTAGTTTATCGTCGGGTAAAAATTTTCTTGATGATTCTGTTTTGGTGTGTTTTCTATGCTTTGTTTTTCAGGATTTTTTAGATTACTCCTCTGTCGGTTGTGTGAGGTCCTTGACCTCAGAAGGGGGACTGAAGAGAACTACATATTGTGCATTGATCAGATATTCACTATTATACAATGTTATAATCATATATTCACTATTATACAATGTTATGCCACTATTTCTCTGTGCTGCTCTAAGATAAAATCCTATACAGTGAGACAGCGTTAGACCCGGACAAACAGACAAAAATAAAACAGTAGCTTGCCAGTGACCTCTATAAAATAAAAAGAGACAAACAAACCGTGTTAGTAAGGTATTTAAATCCTACTCAGGATTGCGTTAAATTGCTAACCGCACGCCGGCGATACTAGGGCTCCAAACGCCGAAGAGAAATGGCCACGGCAGCGTCACGCCCAGCTAGGAGAAAAGAGGAAGAAATCACGGCTTGAACCGGACAAAACATAAAGTCTGACCTACACCTATCCCATGCCTCAGAGTAGCAGCTTACCTACATGCGCCATCCTCCGCCTTAAATAACTAATGAGCCGCCGGTGTGCGGAAGCTAGGCGTGCCAGTAGCTGGTTCGGTGGCTCCAATGGGACAAGCCACAGCACAGAGAGAACTTTCAAGTCAGGGAACAAGGAGGAGCTGAAAACTGTGCAGAAGAAGCTGAGGAGGAAGATCAGGCAGGCGGAAGCTAGCTACAAGAGGAAAATGGAAGAGAAACTGCAGCAGCAGAGCATTCAGGGAGTGTGGAGGAGCCTGAAAACCATCTCAGGCTTCAAAGTCCCCCATGTCCAGACGGAGGGGGACTTACAGTGGGTGAATGAACGAAACTCTCACTTCCTGAGATCAATCACCCACCCCTCCACAGCTAGACAATGGCCCACACCCGTTCCTCTTCACACCCCTGCTTCGGCCTTTCAGCTCACCACTCCACCTGGACTCACCCATCCCCCCAGCACACAGTCCCACGGTCAACCACTTATTGTCACGGCAGCACAGGTGAGAAGAGAGATGAAGAGGATTAAAACAAGGAAGACAGCAGGACTAGGCTCCTTAAGTCCTGCACAGATGAACGGTGTGGAGTTATGTCTTCAACATGAGCCTGAAGCTGAGGGTGGTACCACAGGTCTGGAAGATCTCCTGTGTGGTACCAGTGCCCAAGACACCGCGTGCCAAAGACCTCAACAGCTTCATGCCAGTGGCTCTCACGTCCCATCTGATGAAGACACTGGAGCGGCTGGTCCTGGACCACCTCCGCTCTACCGTGAGCTCAGCCATGGACCTGCTGCAGTTTGCATACCGGGCTGGCATCGGAGTGCTGCACCGCTCTCTCTCTCACCTGGAGAAGCCTGGGAACGCTGTGAGGATTCTATTTTTTTTTTAATCTCTCCAGCGCCTTCAACACCATCCAGCCGCTGCTCCTGAGCGACAAGCTGGAGACGGCTGGTGTGGACTACGACCTGGCGGAATGGATCCTGGACTACCTCACAAACCGACCCCAGAGAGCTTGTGTCTGACACTTGGACCTGCAGTGTGGGGGCGCCCCAGGGCACCGTCCTCGCGCCCTTTCTCTTCACCCTCTACACTGCAGACCTCAGACACGACACGGACAGCTGTGTCCTGCAGAAGTTCTCTGATGACTCTGCCATCATCGGACTCATCACGGGCGACGATGATGCAGAATACAGAGGACTCGCGCAGGTCTTTGGGGACTGGTGTCAGCAGAACCACCTCGCCATCAACGCGGGGAAGACCAAGGAGATGGTGGTGGACTTCCGCAGACGCCACTCTGCTGCCCCTTCACCAGTGTACATCCAGGGAAGGGACATTGACAGCCCCGGAAAACATGAATGTCTGTGATTCTCAATGGGCTTCCAGGCGTAGTTTGTCACATGGATGATATCCTCATTTGGGAACAAGACCAACAACAGCACAACACAATGTCATGATCCTTCTCTGCTGTTCCTTCCTCCTTCTCTCCCTGCTCCCCCTCCTCCCCCTGTTTTTTCCTTATTTGTCAGTTCCTGGGTGGATCCTTCATTCCCTCCTCCTGCTGAGCTCCACAGCTGCAACTCATCTCCAATCACCATCTACTACTTCACAAGCAAGTTGACCAGTCTCCAGCGCCAGATCGTTTCGTCATGTTGTGTGTGCCTCTCATGCGACCAGCTCCTTTTCCTGTCTACTCCGGCCCACCTATCAGCCTGGCACCAACTACTCCTCTGCTGTTGGATCCACTCAGCCCCCTCCCGGAACCAACTCCCCGTTCCAAGACTATTTTGTTTTCTGTCTAATTAAACTTTGATTCTGCCTTTTAGGGTCCTCCCGTCTTGTTCCCAACACACAAGGCTTCACATCGTGCTCAACAAACTTCAAGAGGCCAAACATTTTGTTTGCAAAAGGAGTGCAACTAGACTGGATAAAGTGAGAGCTGTGAAAGCAATGAAAGAGCAGTCAAATGTCAGTGAGGCCCGCATCTTTCTTGGGATGGTTAACCAGCTAGGAAAGTTCATCCCAGGTCTAGCCGAGAAGGACAAGCACCTCAGAGATCTTCTATCAAAGAAAAATCATTGGGTCTGGGCTAATGCACAACAGAAGGCATTTGAGGAGCTGAAAAACGACCTCACATCAACTCCGATTCTCACACTATGACCCTAACAAACAGTTAATACTGTCAACAGATGCCTCTTCCCATGGACTGGGAGCGGTCCTATTTCAAAAGGAGGATGAGCAGTGGAGACCTGTTGCGTCACGCTCCTTGACAGAG
Source organism: Chaenogobius annularis (assembly GCA_015082035.1). Lineage (NCBI taxonomy): Eukaryota > Metazoa > Chordata > Actinopteri > Gobiiformes > Gobiidae > Chaenogobius > Chaenogobius annularis. Next base: position 1,308,242 of record BJKM01000117.1, read on the forward strand.
ACAGAGCAGAGGAAGGCACAGGTGGAGAAGGAAGTGCTTGGATTAAGGTAGGGATGTGAAAGATTCCAAGATTTTCTCATCGAGAGAAGCTTCTCCTTAGAGACTGACCATAAGCCACTTGTCAGCCTGCTAGGTCAACAAGCCCTAACAGAGCTTCCAGCAAGAATCCAAAGATTTCGACTAAGACTTATGATGTACAGTTATTCTATCTCACACACCAGGCAAAGCTCTCTTCACAGCAAATACACTGTATAGGGCACCTGTTAATCAAGATACAGACTCAAAAGCTACAGCAGAACTGATGACCGACGCAAACATTTAATCTATGTAGATGAAATATTAAACAGTCTGCCTGCTTGCCCAAAGTATTTTTCTCATTTTAGAGAACAGCTGAAGTCAGACAGTGTGTGTTCAGGGGTCATGTCATTTTGTCAGAGAGAGAGAGGCTGGCCACACTACAGTCATCTCATCTCAGGTCCAGTTAAAGTGTACTGGCCACACAGAGACACTCTAACTGTACATGATGATCTCTTACTGAAAGGTACCAGACTAGTAATCCCAAATACCATGCACAGTTCTGTCCTCAAAGCCTTACATGAGGGACATCAGGGGATGTCTAGATGTAGAGAGCAAGCAAGAGAGACAATATGGTGGCCTGGTCTGAGTAGCCAAATTAATGAGCTTGTGAAAAACTGCAATATGTATTGAAGAACGTGCCTATCCAGTGGAGCCCTTATTGCCCAGTGAGCTTCCTGAGAGACCATGGCAAAAGGTTTGAGTGGATCTCTTTACATTGAACAATAACAAATATGTTTTACATGTGGACTATTATTCCAGATTTGCCCAATTTACGCCCACAAGGTCAAAAGACGTCATCGTGCACCTTACGTCAAAGTCAATCCTGACATGGCATTCCTGAGCTTTTCTACAGCAATAATGGGTCTCAGTTTAAAGACTTTGCAGCAGACTATGGTTTCAAACACATTACCAGCAGTCCTAGGTTTGCGCAAAGTAATGGTGAGGCGGAACGTCATGTCCAAACTGTAAAGAGACTTTTAAAGGAAGGTTATAGAGCTACCCCATTGGCTAATGGATACAGTCCAGCGCAACTACTTATGGGACGGAGGTTACGCATGCCCATACCCAAACTTCCCTATTTGCTCATTCCAAGCCTGTGAGACAGCAGAGAGAGAGAGAAAGACGGTTAAAGGACAGTTGTGTGTTCAACTTTTACCTGGACAACCAGTGTGGATTACAGATACTAAATTTGAAGGGACGGTCATCTCATCTCACTCCACACTTTGCTCTTATGTAGTGGAGAGTCCTTCAGGTGCTTTTTGGAGCCCTAAGTTAACAGTTCAGAACCAGAAAACAGTCACCCCAGGTCCTGTTAGAACTAAGTTTGGCAGGGCAGTTGTAAAACCTGTCAAACTGGATTTGTAACTGCAATGTTCAAAAATGTGTTTGTAAAAAAAAAAGAAACATGTTAAAACCCTGTTATGGACATGCTAAAGTGCAATGTTTGTATGTACTGCAATGTTTGGGTTATTGTACATTTTCATCCTAGAAAGGGGATGTGATGGGATGTGATGATAAACAGTTTATTGTCATAGGCCTGCGGGAAGTTACCGGAAGTATGTGTTGACTATGAGTCTTGAAGGCGTATTAAAAAAGCTATCAAGTTGTTTGACGTTTTGTCGATTAATGAGAACAAACCACGACAAAGACTGCACCAAACCAGGGCTAAACCAGGGCTGAGGACTGAACCAAACCGGGCTAAATCAGGGCCGAGGACTGGACTACATAGATCCAGGAGACTGCAGCTTTTTTAAAATGGTAAGGCACTATTGATGTTCAAATAAAAAACATTGTTTTGTTAATTAAGAGTAGTTGTGACTCTTCAATATGTGTCTCCACAGGAGAGGAGTGGTTATCACATTTATAGTGAAAGTTTCTATGCTGACTATAAACATTGAGGTGACTGCCTTCATGTCATATTGTAAATTACAGTTCATACTTGTGTTACAAAACTTCATCAATTCAGAGCTAAAGACTGCACTAAGGCAGAACTCAAAGCTGAACAAGGGATACATGCAGTATGTAAAGGTAGTGTTTACTTTATTGATTATGCAATTCTACACAGTTCTATACAGTTCTATACCCTAACCCTTGGCAAATGTCTATAAAGTGCACACCATTTCATATGATTCATAGTTTGTGTTGCCGAAAAGTCGCAATACATCAATAATGAATCTCAATCTCAATCTCACGGAAATGTCCTCATGCTTCTGTGCAAATCAACAGCTTTTATCATTTTTAGGTAATAAAAATGCAGCTAGCATACCTTGTTTTAATGTCTATTTCACCTCTGTGAAAAGTCTAATGTGCCTCACATTCACTCTTCATCATGTGTGACAGTTGACAATATTTTACAACAGTTCACTTATTTCACCGTTAGATGGCACTGATGTTTTTGGAATATATTTATGGAGGTGTATTTGACTTTTCCCAGTATTAGTATCTCACTGTAGTATGTTATCTCACACGTAAATCACTGACACACAGTATTGACATTTGGAACAACGACAACTTATAAAATGAGGAATACTGCAATATGACTTTTTATAGGGGTTTATAAATTTTTGTTTCCCATTAGTAGACAGTTTATCAAGGAACAAATTGCATTCTCATGAACCCAAACCAACCCGACGTACTTGGCACACTTGATGAATATTCTAAATATTATATTATTAGAGTGAAATGTTAAGTCTTGTAACATCTTTGCTTTAAGGGGTTTTCAAATAACAAAAAATGTATATGTTCTTAACAGGGTTTGGACCATTTGCAGAATATAGAAATTATTATATTTTATTCCTACTAGTTATACTTTTTATACTATAGCAAGTCATTTTAATAAAATACGACTTCAGGATATAAGATAGTCATTGTTAACAAATTCAAAGCAGTAGAATTGTTAGAATTGTGTTTATTTCATACAAGACCTTCAACATACAGACTTAAAATCAGAACTCGTTACAAAATCAATGAAAACAAAACAGCTGTAACTGACAGTTACCAACGTACTGGATCCTGTTCCAGCTCAAAATTAAGATCAGTGTTTAAGTCGTTTTTGCTTCCCACTCTGCCTCAAATGTTGAGAAAACGCTTTTGTTAATAGACTTAATTGCTATCACTAATCATAGTGAATGACTGACAATGCTCCGTGTGGGGTGGAATGTTAGGTTTGTGGATCTCGAGCAAAATGGACATGTTCCCCAGCTTAGTAAATCATTTGCTTATCTTTTTGTTTAATTTTTTGTGTGTTTATTTGTCAAATGGGCTACGGTTAGGAGTAGGAACAGGTAAAATGGTTAAGGTTATGGACATGGGTTAGGTTTTGGAACAGTATCAGGCTTATGAACAAGCAGAAAACATGCATGTACATGGGACGTTTCTTTATTTGTAGAGCACATTTCATGTGGAATGTTCACGGTTCAGTAACACAAAGACTATAGTGTAATATAGACAAAGCTAGATATCTAGATATAGCACTAAAAACACGTTCTACAGGGTTCCCTCTGGGGCAGGACTTCAGTAGGAGCTACATGGTGGTCATGTGCCGGCTGCAGCCTCTTGCACCTTTCTTCTTGCTTTGGTCGGGCCATTGCCTTCATTCCTCATTTGCATTGGCATAAATGCCCTGAACCTCCGCCTGTAATTGAATTAAAGTAAAATTGTTCATTTTATGTGATGTGGATTTCTTTATTTTTCATTATTCGCATCAGAATTACCTCATTTGATGGTGGTATCTGGTTCAAGGCCACATCAGCAGACTGAAGCCTCTTACTCATTTCATGGTAGTATCTGGTTCGAGGCCACATCAGCAGACTGATGCCTCTTACCTCATTTGTTGGGAATATCTGGTTCGAGGCCACATCAGCAGACTGACGCTTCTTAAGATGAACATTTTGAGTTCTAAAAAATATAGATTATTATTTCAACATTAATCAACGGCTCGTTGTATCAATGCCTACAGTAATTACACAGCAGTGGACTTTATTCTTTGGTCTAATCTCTATTTTCCTTTGCACACTTCATATCTGTTCTTTATTGTGTGTATTGTGCGCTCTGCTGAGAAGGTGATCGGCTGCAGACTTCCATCTCTGCAGGACCTGTACGTCTCCAGGGCTCTGGGACGAGCTGGTCGGATCACAGCCGACCCTTCTCACCCTGGACATGGACTATTTGAGCCACTCAGGCCACCTCACACTCAGGCAGGAGCGCTACGGTTCTCATCCGGACCAGAACCTCCCCGCACACAAGTATCATAGTTCTAGTTTCTTGCCACTTTAACTACAATTTAGTCAGTCAGTCACTTACTGCACTGTCACTTTCTGCACTACTCTGTAAATTTAACTGTGCTAAAAAAAAACCGTTTTGTGTACATAGTAAGCCCATTTTTATTTTATACTAAAGTAAATTTGTTTTCTTTAACGCCAAGCCCTTTTAAGTTCATATATATGTTGTTTTTATTATTGTTCATCGTTGTATGTTGCAGGCCCTTAACGCCGAAACAAGTTCCGATGTTTGTGAATTCTGTTGACAATGGCAATAAACCTTTTCTGATTTCTGATTCTTAAGAACCGCCCAGAGCAAGTTTATTTTCTGTGAATTTACTCTGAAATTGTAATCCATTATTATTACAACATTCCTGGTTCAAACTATTTTTTTTTACTTTTTTTGTGGACAAACTTGTTTTCCTTTTTCTTATTTTCTACTTTCAAATTTTCTTCCTGTCATCATGAACTGGTTGCCTAATGTTGCCACACTTCCTGCTTCCGAAGAGTGACAGACGCTTCCCTGCTTGCTCCTGTCAGCTTGCTTCAGCTGCTTTCCTTATTTATTTTGCTTTTAAATCAGTTTTTGTCTTCCAAACCATTTTTTGTTATGACTTTTTTTTAAGTCAACCAAGGATTTTAAGCGCATTTTTCAAGTTTTAATCAACAAATCTGATGACAAACCAGCGACATGTCTGTGAGAAAAAGGGAAACAAACTCCTGTAAACGCTGTTGGAAATTTCAACAAGAAATTCATGAGCTACAAGCACGGATATTTGCTTTGGAATCTGAAAAAGGACTGCACGATACAATCCCTGTGATCATCCCTGTGTCCCCCATGTTCCAAAAGTGGTAAGAAAGTCCAAATTTTTTACAAAAGAAAAACAGCTACTTTCAAACCCAAACCGGACTGACTCTGTTTCGTTCCCAAAACTGTTTCAAGATCAGGAACACAAACATCGTGGAACAAAGTCGGTTTGAAGCCTAAGCAATGCAAAGATAATGTAACGCCACCTAAAAATACAGCTTACAAACAGATTTTTTACCACTTTCAAAGACTGAACAAAGGAAAAATTTAAAACATGGAACGTGGCGAAAAGGCAGACAGAGACAGAGAGAGGAATCTGTGCCTAACGTCAAGGGTGCGTCTTGATTGGGATTGGTGCGATAAGTCACGTGATTGCATGAAAAATTGTGAAAACACATTCTTTTTCCCAGCGCCCACAGTCACTGAGATTACGTCACGTATTTTCTACTGTTTTGGCCACACATAAAGGAGTTAAACAGCTGATGGGGGTGCAGTGGACACACGACGCGAAGAGACTGAAGTTTTGAAAAGAGACTTCTTGAGAGTTAAATTCAAACATGCTTGAATAAAATTGGAAATATAAAACATTCATAAGTGGACCTCTTCCAAACATTTGACAGGAAGATAAACAAGTTCAGCCGGCTGCTTCAGGCTGAACACATGTTCTGTCCAAATAGTGTGCAACAAGAGGATTGCAACTACATTGAGAACTTCTATCTATTCTGGAAACGAGACGAGAGGACCTGTTTAAGAGAAAACGGCCCACACCTCTGTAGAGGTGGATGAGGGTGCTGACAGAGAACCTGCCTCTCCACGCTCTGAGGCATTGGACTGGGCCTGGACAGGGTCCTGAGCAGATAGCGAGAGAAGAGAGGGAATGAGAGGAAAAATTCCTGCTATATTAGAGAATTCCTGAGTTAGAGAATGAGAGGAATGAGAGAAGAATTCTTTGCTTTCATTTCAGCCAGGAGACCGAGCCAATGTTCAACATCAGCAGCACCCACCACAACCTCCACCAAAGGATTTATTAGCAGCCGCTCTCACCACCACAAGCAAAGAATTCAACTCCAGGCTGCTCCACGATCACCTCCACCACCTCCAGCAAAGGACTCATCTGCAGCAGCACGGACAACAATCTTTCACCACGGCTTAGCGCAGGAGTCATTTCAGTTATTTCCTGCACGGGCCCTTCATCCAAAGGCCTTGGACCCATCTGTGGCGGGCCCGGCAGGCAGTATCCCCGCCCATCGCCCCTGCCCTCAGAGCAGCCCTGGATCCCCCTGCCAACAGTCTACTCCCACTACAGATTCTTCACTCTCCTTTCCATCTCCACTCTCACCCAGGGGTCTTCCCAGCCATCTTGAACCATCTGATTGATGATTTTACTGAGATGCTTTCAGTCGTATGCACAGACTTTGATTGGTTTGGTTCATAACAGGTGTTTTCAATGTTCATGTTGATAATTGATAATATTTGTGACAGAAACGCTAAAGAGCTTCGATGCTTGTCCTTGAAACTTCTCGGTCGTTACTTCAGCGCTGTGAGTGGCCCCACCCACAGCAGAGGGCCACACACTCTAGATCTTCTAATTACAAAAGGGCGTTAATATTTCAAACGTCCGAATGTGGTCGATGGTTGCTCTGTCTGATCATTTCTGTGTCTTCTTTGACCTGTTCTGTTTTTTCCCAAACCACCAGCTGGTCCTGCAATTGTCCGGAGGAGACACATAAATGACCAAGCACGGGAAAACTGTGTTATGGAAATGATTAACTTTGAAAATGTTCTCACTTTTTCTAATTGTAAAATTGATTTGTTGAACTTCTGTTACATCTAGTGTTTTGAATGTTCTCGAACACCATTGCCCTATTGAAGGCTAAAATTGTTAAAAATAAGCAGCAAGGCGCCATTGGGAGAAATGCATGATTCGGTCAGGGCACAGAAAAGGGAGTGCCGCCGGGTGCGGCCGAACGAAAATGGCGAAAGTCGAAAGCTCCAAGTTCAGAAAGAGATTTACAGAGAGAAGTTGTACATGTACAACCTCATTTTATGTAGAACTAGGGAAGGATATTTTTCTGAAATAATTGGAAGCTGCAGTAACAACTCGCGTGTCCTGTTTGCCACAGTAAACAGATTAACAAACCCTCCAGCTCAGCTGCCGTTAGAACTCATTTCCACATCCAAGTGTAATGAGTTTGCATTATTCTTTAATGACAAAGTTCAGGGCATTAAAAATGCTATCAATTCTACAATGCCAAAAAATAACCCTAAACCACCTACACACTTAGAGCTGACTCACTTTGCACCTGTAACTGACAAAACTGTCCAGGAGATCATCACCAGTCTGAGTTCATCTACATTGCTGCCTCGATGTGTTACCCACCAGATTTCTAAAGTCTGTGCTGAACAGTTTGTTAGCACCACTAACTTCAAATAGTTAACATGTCGCTTCCAATCTGGAACAATTCCCAATTTCTTTGAAAACTGCAGTCATAAAGCCTCTCCTAAAGAAGAGCAGTCTTTGATGCCACAGTACTGGAGTAATTACCGGGACCATCTCTAATCTGCCATTTGGGGCAAAGTTCTTAAAAAGGGTTGATTTACCAACAGTTCACTGATTTCCTCTGAATAAACAACTCATTTGATGTTTTCCAGTCAGGTTTTAGACCTCATCACAGCACAGAGACCGCTCTTGTCAAGGTGACAAATGACATCCACCTGAACACTGACGCGGGCAAAGCCTCAGTCTTAATTCTGTTAGATCTGAGTGCTGCTTTTTGACACTGTCGATCATGGGACCCTCTTACAGAGACTAGAGGACTGGGTGGGCATCACTGGCACTGCACTAAACTGTGTTAAAGTCCTTATCTGGAAGACAGGAAATTCTTTATCGAAATTGGTAACTGTGTCTCAGACCAGATGCCCCTGGACCTGTGGGGTGCCCCAAGGGTCAATCCTGGGACCCCTTCTGTTCAACCTCTACATGCTGCCGTTTAGGGCACATTCTCGCTGCGTATCAACTGACCTATCACAATTACGCAGACGACACTCAGATCTATGTTTCACTGACGGCAGGTGAATATGGACCAGTGGGAATCACTCTGTCACTGCATCCAACAGATCAGTGTGTGGATGCAAAGCAACTTTCTCCATCTGAACTCAGACAAGACTGAAATCATCGTCTTTGGCCCACAGAAACAAAGAGAAAGTGTTAACTGTCACCTCCAGGGTCTCGCTCTAAATATTACACATCAAGTTAGAAATCTGGGGGTAATAATGGACTCAGATTTGAATTTTAACAGCCACGTCAGATTAATCACATCAGCAGCTTTTTACCATCTAAAAAAACATTGCCAAAATCAAAAGTATAGTGTCTAAACTAGACCTGGAGAGACTTATCCATGCGTTTGTCTCTAGTAGATTAGACTACTGTAACGGCCTGTTCACTGGCCTCTCCAAACGAGCTGTAAAACAGCTGCAGTACATCCAGAACGCCGCTGCTCGGGTCCTGACTAGAACCAGGAAGTACGATCACATTAGTCCTGTGCTCAGGTCTCTGCACTGGCTCCCTGTGGCTCAGAGAATAGACTTCAAAGCAGCTCTGCTTGTATACAAGTCTCTCCATGGCCTAGCACCAAAGTACATCTCGGACATGTTAGTGCCATATGAACCATCTCGGACTCTGAGGACCTCAGGGACCGGCCTCCTGCTGGTGCCCAGAGTCAGGACTAAACATGGGGAATCTGCGTTTCAGTTTTATGCAGCTAAAATCTGGAACAGTCTTCCTGAAGATGTGAGACAGGCCTCTACTCTGGCAATGTTCAAATTCTAAACTAAAAACTGTTTTGTTTGGCTGTTCATATGACTGAAATGCTTTTCTTTGCACTCTTCTCTTTTATGTCTTGAACTATTATTTTGTGATTTCTGCCATGTCTTTGTGATTTTAATGCATTTTTTTCCTGTTATGTGAAGCACTTTGAATTGCCTTGTGTATGAATTGTGCTCTACAAATAAAATTGCCTTGCCTGCCTTGCCTAATGTATTTTATAAAATGGTTCATATTTCATCTGTTGATTTTGGCTTCTTAAGAGCTAATCGTACAGTTTAAATTATTTGACCAACTTTTGGACATTCACGCCCAGTTTTGAGAACCACCGCTCTAAACCAGCTTTCATTTTCACTTTAACAGAGATTAGCATTTGAAAGTGCCACAACATTCGCAGTGTCATTCATAAAACTTTCAGAGTACAAAGTGTTACTCTCCGAGAGGCACTACAGAGCCAGCAGATGTAAGAGCAACCATTTCAAACTGCTCTTTAGCCCCAAACGGTCCAGTCCCTGCCCCCCTGCACTCTCCTATACTTTCTGTATTTGGGCCTATCCCCCTCAGACCAACTTCACAGTTCACACTCCCATTCTCCTGATGATACACTTCCATCTCCAGCCCTATTGTACTTTTTTCAGGTACTTAGTATTGAACTTTAACAGAAATAGATCATCATTTCACACTTTGTTCATAGGAAACGTCAATATTGATCGAAACCATAGCGGCATTCCACCGTAACAAGCAGCGAAACATTCACGTGTTTGTATTTTTCAAACTTGGCTATGTGACATTGTAGAACTCTACATGTGTTTTTTCAAATGATCACAACAGGTATTCATTGGTTTCAGTCATGTGACTTCTTTGTTGTCACCGCCATTTTGAAGGCGTCACAATTCGCAGTAAGTCATGTAAAACAGGGCATAAAATGATCTACAGCGGGGAGTAGCTTTACACTTAAAAGCAGACACAATGTGCCAAAACAGACTTTTGCAGACATTTCCATCCGCTCTTCCTCGTCCGAAAGCCCTCTGCACCGGACAAGCCCTCAAAGCTTTCAAGAGCACAGACCTTGTGTCTGATCCTAAAATATCACTCCTGGACAGTGTGTAATTAGGCTCGTAAGAAGCTGTTTTACAAGTAGGCAAGTAGTAAACTAGCTTCAGCCGGCTGCTAACTTCTTGAAACAAACAGCTCAGCCTCAGTCTGGAGTGATTTCTGTAAGTCCATTGGTCCCTCCTGACCACAGTATTACAATTCTGGACAAACAGGGTCTTTGGGGAGATTACAGAAGAGGAATCCTTGTTTTTGAGACTTTTGTTGGCACATCCCACATCACAGTGTTTCACTTTGGACCCATAAGTATAGGGATGTTTTGTATTGACCTTATTCCACCCCGCCCACTTTTGCTTCTTTTCCCATGTGTATCGCCACTTCCATTGTAATCGCACTTGCGGTCCAGGGGGAACTCTGTTGGTTTCAGTGGAGAACGAGGGAAAAGTCTCGCAGCTAAAACATGCACTACAGTAGTATTGACTTGTGTAAAATATCCAACGTTCATGTGCACCAGCAAGTGAATGATGCACTGTTTCGGTGGCCGGCGTGACAACGGCTTTGTTGTCTGTGTAACTTATTTGTAGATGTAGATTTTGTTTTTATTTTCTTAAATGTCTCTTCTCATGTAATGATTTGTGTGCTGCTATAATTTTCACTTTGCCCAAGGTCACGCTACAAAAGTAAATCTGCAGTTCTGTACAAAATGATACAAGGAGGGACATATTCATGGCGGCGTGTTTGTCACCTGGCTGTTCAGTCAACATGACAAATACAGCCGCTTGGCACTGTTTATGAGGAAAAATACAACCTAAACTACATCTCGGTCCTCTGGCTGGGACATTGTGGAGATAGTTTTGGAGCAATTACTATTTGAGTTCAGCCCATGTTTGCTCTTCTCATTGCTGCATTGGATTACAGGATGAATGCATCACACGCGGTGGGAAGAGAGGCTACTGGTTATTGTTTATGGAGCTTGTCACTCCCAACACTGGTCATGCACATGTTGACCTTACAGACCGATTACGAAACATAATAGAAACATAATACAACACATTATCAACAAACTGGTACAAAAAGACGACATAAGCCCGTCGCACACTTACCCGACCACATACAGCAGAACACCAATCAGAACCAGCTGAATAACAATTATGGTTATGAGGAGCGGATGTGTCACTGCAGGCCCAATTCCTAAACATTAACAAATAGAAAAAGGTGAAAAACAGAAATGACAGATTGTATTACTGTAAAACTAAAGGTTCCATCACACAAATGGATTCCATGAGCTTTTGATAATTGTATACATCATCAGAGTGTGGCTGACCAGGCTAAAAAATAGTTGGCCCCAAATACTTTAGCCTCATTGCAACTCCGCTTTGCTCACCTTATATACTACAATTATTTATGTTTGTTCCGAGGCTTAGCAGTAGCTTTAAAAGTATAAGTATAAAAGTATATTTTAATATAAGACATTCAACTAGGATTTTAAAGTCATAATCTCATTTAACCAAAATACACTTGTGGAAAAACTAACCTGAGTGTTGAAATGCTCGTGTTTCAAGTGCATGTTCAAAGGCCTTTCTGTCAGATCCCAGAGAGTTGCTGCTGTGACAGACCAAAGTGACTGAGTCTTTCCCTGAGGTTCCCTGAGGTTTAATAACAGTGATGACACTTCTTCGAGCTTTGTCACTCAGAGGCTCACTGCTGATGGAGATGTTTGGAGTAACTCCTGGAAAACTCCACTGTATCAGAGGAAAGGGGTTCCCCTCAGTCTCACACACACAGCTGATCTGTAAAGAGTCTCCGGTGCAGTTTGAAGAGCTCAGGATCTGTGGAGGAACTGTGAGGACAAGAGGAATATGTTACATGTCAGCAAAACAAAAGAAACAAACAGAAACAGGACTACATACACTGTACATCCAGCTCAATGACGGTGGAGTTTTCAGTCCCAAGTTCATTCTGAGCCTCACAGAAAACAGCAGTAGTTTCTCTAGAGGCTTTCATGTTTAAAACAGATGTGTTTCCGATCCAAGTGTGAGTTCCTCCATCAGCTTTATACCAGTGGAAGTGCTGTACAGCTGGGTTGGCATCGCTGCTGCAGGTCAGAGTAACATTACTGTGTTCTGTCACTGGACCAGAAGGACTCACTGTCACTCTGGTGTTTCTGTGTTGATCTGTGACATATTAATAAAAAAAAATAAAAAAAAATAACATAGAAGGTGTCCTAATCTTCCCTTTGTATTTGCTACATGATTATGTAAACTAAATGTTAGTCACACAATCACAAGAGCTTAACAGTGTCTATCACAGTAAACACATGTAAATCATGTTTTAAGTGAACCACACCCACCCACTCCCAATATTCAATTCAACATAAACAAAGGGCATTGTCTTTTTGTATTTAGTGTCTATTGCCTCAGAAACCAAACAAAGTTGTCTTTCCAAAGGGCTTTTACAGCACATATTTTACAAAAAGCAACTCACTCGTGATAGTGACCATTATCTGTGCACTATCAGATAACACAAAAGTCCCATCTTCCCTGCTGTAGGCAGCAGTGCATGATAGGCTTGTCTTTGGTTCAGAAGCAGTGAAGCTGAGAGTGGACACTTTGACATAGGTCTTGTCCTGTTGCTCCTGCAGAGTCTCCTGAATGTGCCCCAGGACAGGGCTCCATGTCAGAGTGGGAGGGAGAGACGGACAACGGGACAGGAGCAGAGCACTGCACACTCACTGACTCACCCTCACTCACACTCAGAGTGGGCGGAGTCAGTGTCGGTGTGGGCGGGGCATCTGGAAGAAAATATGGCTGTTAATAAACCTGCCACACACTTTTATTGTTGGTTTGTGGAATAATAAGATTTTAAATTGTCTAAATGCACGGACCGGTCACTTTGATATTCAGTTGTTTATCTCTGAATATCGACAAAAGAGGATCGTCACATTCCAGTCTGAAGTCAACTCTTCGAGTGTTCGGCTCAGTGAGGTCATGCAATGTTGTCGTGCAGTTCTGGGTTAAGTCTCCGGCTGCTGGTCTTGTTAATACTACTGTCTGTACTCAAGGCTTGTTTTTCCCTTTGAATTCTGTTCTCTACATTTATACATCCAGGTTCAGTTTAGGATCATCCCCTACAGTAAAGGAAGCAGGGTATTGTCACACAGGATTGTCACACAGGATCCACGCAGAGCCTCCATTTTTTCTGGCAGAGAGACACTAAAGAGCTCTCACAATGTACATCTAAACAAACAAGACATTAAGAAATTATATGAGTAAAAAAGTGAAAGTAAAATCAACGCTTTACAATGAAGTTGTTCTAAACCACTCACTGTGCAGCAAGAAGCTCATGAGCAGAACATTCACAACCGCAGACATCTAATTTCATGGGAAAAAACAAAACAAACAATAGTCATACTTTTCCTGATGCACATACATTCTTTCTGTTTTGGTCCTTTATTTAACTATGAAAGTTAAAGTGAGACTCACTCTTACAGGAGGTGTACTATATACTATTGTTCATGACTTTAGTGGTAACTGCAGCATTGACGACACTTACACAGACATGAGCAGAATATGCAAACTGCACACAGAAAGTCAGTCTGGGAGTAATGGTAAGCAATTAGACACATCTTTAAAAGAACTGATTGATTTTTAAAAATGTATTCACTTAAGCATTAATTAACGTTATATAATATTAAATGATTGGGGCAAAACTGCTTTATGTAAGATACAGTTGTAAATATTTTTTTTAATCAATATTGTGTTTAACCCCTTTGGCTGATTAGAAAAGGGTACCCGTTTTTGTATAAGCTGTCCTTAAATTGTCAAATATAAATGCTTTTTCTGAAGGGGTTCTCTTCAAGTTAAAGATTTATAGATTGCCAAAAAATAACCCTTTAGGCACATATTTTCTCATGTATCAGCAAACATTTTGAAACTGTATTATATATTTTGACAGATTTTTTTTTTTCTTGTTATCTTAAAAGACTTTCTCTATGAGCTTTAAAACCCTTTGCTCTGAACTATTATTGACACACTTCATATTACCAACGGTCACCAAAAGAAGTTTGTCTGATACACTTATGACTGCCTCACCAATACACATAATAAAACAGTGGGCAGATGGAGTTTCATGTTTTATTTTAGTAGAATTTATTTGGGACAGAACTTTGTTTCCCACATTATTATTTTCAAAGACTTCCAGTATAATATAACCTTTAACTTTGCCCTTAAATGCATGTTTTGTCTGATCAGTCCATTTTCACACACATTTTCTGCATAACAAACCTAACAAACCTACACATGTCATTTGTATTGAACTCGATCCAACAGTCCAAGTGGTGCGTTTGATAATTTCTTTTTAAACTTTTTTTTATCTTGGATGTATTTGAGGTCACTGTTACCTTTGCCTGTAAAATGACTGCTTCTTAACTTCAAAATTCTGAATTGTTCCTGCCATGTTAATTTATATTTTTACTAACATTGACCGGGTTTACTGCAGACAATGAACATTACAGAGAATACCATTTTCTACTCCTGCCCCCAAAAGAAACTGGTCTGATCTAGATGAAATTCTCATGTCAATTCTTTTTTTTCATAAAACACATCCATGTGAATTTTCATTACATTCAAACAACCACAGACAAAGGTATAATATCAAATCCACACATTTACCCTTGACAAGGCAAACGTTTTTAACAATACATTTACTAGACATTTCTGAGCTTATGTAACCAACCACTCATGCATTTATGACCTTTAGACAAAATTGTATTTTTCATCTCATCTGTGTACTTACTCTGGCAGCAGACTCTCCAGAACTTTCTTTAAGCAAAGCTGAACACAACATGATGCTTCAGTTACAATTGTGCAAAGGACTCTCTGTAGAACCTGTGTTTGCTGTCAGTTCAGTTCGATTGACGTGACATGCATTTGTAGCTGGTGGAATGTCCAGTAGAAGGCGCCCCAGCCGTTGCATGATAGGGTGCTTTATGATTTCACATGCATTCCATTCTGCTTTGATGACCTCACGTGCTTTGAACTTACATGCTTTGATGCAGAATAAAGTATCGAAGAAGAATGAAGTCTAAATAATAAAGTGTGCTCTCCGTGCCCCAGGGCCACTGAAGTCTAAAGAATAAAGTCTAAGAATATAGTCTAAAGAGAAAATCTAAAGAATAAAGTCTAAGACGTACATCTACAGTAGGTGGCTGTAAGAATTAAGTCTAAAGTAAAGAAGAATAAAGTCTAAAGAAGAATCAAGTCTAAAGAATAAAGTCTAATGGCGCAAATGTAACATTATGGATACCAACCGCCATAAAACACCACCAAAGAATATCGGTTCGGGGGATTGACCAGACCAGAAGGGAGCCATCCAATCAGGGAGGAATCAGAGGAGACCCAGAGAAGGAGAAAGGAAAGAAGCAACCTGTGTGTATACCTGTGAGATTCAATAAAGCTCCTAACCCGTCGCCGTCTTCTTCATTCTCTTCACTCACATGATAACATCGCATTGCTGTCCTTACCCGACACCCTGCGGTGATGGCTAACCAGTATCCAAGCATCTAGAATATCAAGTTATTACAGTCAGAAGGTATTTTGCATTTGTTAACACGAGAATCAACTGTCTAATTATTATTTATTAGCAAAATATTTCCACAATAAAGAACTAGTCTCTACTACTTATGTCCCGATACGAAGTGACATCACGGACCACATGCATGATTTTTTTCCTTATTATTAGATGGATACAATACATCATGAAGGAATTTGGCATGATTAAATAGATATAAACTAATACATGGGCTGGTACCTTCTTCCTCCAAACACGGTGAGTGGAGTTTACCATCTGACCACATGACTTTTTCCCATGACTCCTCTGGATCATCCAGAGATGGTCATTGGCAAACTTCAGACGGGACATGTGCTGACTTAAGCAGGGTAACCTTCTGTGCAATGCATGATTTTAAACCATGACGGCGTGGTGTATTACCTTTAAAATTGTGGTCCCAGCTCTCTTCAGGTCACTGACCAGCTCCTCCCGTGTAGTTCTGGGCTGATTCCTCTACTTTCTCATCATCATTAATACCCCACAAATGAGCTCTTGCATGGCGCCCCAGTCCAAGGGAGATTGAAAGTCATCTTTAGCCTTTTTCATTTTCTAACAATTGTTGTAACAATTTAATAAATCATACAATGCGATTTCTGGATAAAAAAAAAAAAAATCTGTCTCTCAGAGCGGAAATGCACCTACGATGACAATTTCAGACATCTCCATAACGCTCAACTTCCTGTTAAATAGACCTAAATTACCAAAACTACTACTGTTTTTGACAAATTCTGCTATTATAACTTGAATAACGAGTATTTTGATGTGATACTGACCTAACATTAATGTCCCAAGCCTTAAAGGTCTGGTAGCTCAGTCAAACCATACGTGATACTTATACTGATTTAAATGAAACGGTAATGACATTTTTAATTGAAGTTTGTATTTATATTCCAAGAGGACCACCCAATGTTGGGTATGCAATTGTATTGATAAAATGGGTGTGTCACTCTTGACCTGATTTCTGGATACACTGGCAAAAATAATTATTGTAGATATCGGGGTACGACACCTCCGGCCACTGTGTGGGGTCATTTTGCCAAAAGTATTCTGGTAAGCTAAACGGACCAATCTCGACCCCTATTGCTCGCACTTTTTTCTTATAATCATTTGAATAAAATATACACCAACTTCCATGGGTGCTGTGTTAATATTGTGTTATTGACACAGCACGTTAACCATTTGTATCGTATGACTGGAGACATCTATTGACCATATTCCGCCAACTTTTTCCTCTTTTTCCCCACGTATCGACGCTTTTGTTGGAATTGCACTTCCGGTCCAGTGGTAACACCCTTGGTTTGAATGGCGAATGAGGGAAAAGTCTAAAACATGCTAAAATATTTGTGTAAAATATCAAATGTTCTTGTGTACTGTAGGGGAATAAAAGCGCTTTGTTATTCCCTGGCGTGTTCACGCATCGGAAAAGAGACAACCGGAGACGTCTGAGTTTAAGTACACAAGATTTATTTGCCCTAATACAAAGTTTTCTAAGAAATGTGCTTACAGATCGATCTGGGTCCTTGTGTCCTTTAACCTGCAGAACACACGGCTCGTGTGGTTTACGTGCAGAGGAACAAGAGACAAAGACAAAGACTACATGACAGTTTTTATAGCACAGAGGGGGTTGTTCCTCCTCCTAGGTGTGAGGGTCGAGTCCTCTGCAGGCTTAGTCTGGTTATGATCCTGGTCTCGGTCCTTTGCCCTTATATGGAGTTCTTATCTCTCTTCTGTTATCTCTGCTCCGAAACCCAGAGGAGGAGAGAATCTGCACACACAGAAATACAAACCACAACAGGGCCTAACTTGTCTGAACTATGAAATAACTTTATTATGCGTCATCCTTCAGTACAAACATGTCAACAATTCACCGATTTCCTGGACAGCCTGAAAACGGCTTTTCAGTCTGTGTAGAACTTGATTTCTCTTGAGGTTGGCAGCCGTGTTAACTAAAGCCATGTCCATACGTAGCCGGGTATCTGATAAAACGTATATATTTTTTAACGATTTGACCTGTCGTCCACACATAATCGGGGGATTATGCTCTCGTAAATGGTGCTTTTGGAAAACTCCGACCAAAGTGAAGATTTTGGGAAAACTCCGGTTTTGTGTTTGAGTGTGGACATGTGTGGGTAAACGGCGTTTAAGATCCCAAACGTCACTGCGACAATCACTGAATACATGTGTGTCCTTGTTTACGCCAGTGGACAACGTGGAATCTTTGAGAAGTGTGTTGCTTTTGACTGTACATATTGATATATTGCACTAAATAACCTAATAACCTAATTTTTAGGTAGACACCATCAACTATTGGTCTGGTATGTTTATGACCAATTATACGGTTTTGTGTGGGCGGACATATATTTAAAATGAAACATGTTTATAATGTTTATAAAACATTCCGCTCATTTTCACAGATGTATGAAATCACCACAAACCTATGATAAAGAGTTTTTTAATAGGAAAAAGTGTTAGCCGCTGATTAGCGCTAGCTTTCCTCTTCTTCAAGTGAACGAACGGCTCCACACAGTGGCCATCATTTAGAAATACAAACTCATTCAACCATTTAGTTGCTTCATGACAATAATATCACAATATCACAATAATATTATGTAAATATTCAACCTGGCTCCACGCGTTTGATTAAGGGATCCAAACTTTATTCTGTTATTCATGTGTATTAACAAAAAACAGCAGTTAGCTTGCTAACTATAGCTTGTGATAAATTAGCCCACAGAAATGCTGTTATAATTTTATACTTTATTCCTGAACCAATAAACTGTACAAAGTAGACATCAAACAATTCATGCAAGTATAGGAAATCCAACACAATAAATACTGGTCTTAAATCACTCCCAAAAATAAAATGACACAAACTAAATGTTACAGGTAGAAATACCAAACAAAAACTCATAAAATAACACAAATTATAACATGGATTAATATTTTATTTAGATTGGCAGCTCATTTATCATAAAACGTGAACATTAGCTGGTGCTTGATATGAAAACGCATGCATCTGATACAAGGATATATGATTAGCTTGGGGACCTAGATTCCTATGTTCCCCATTTTCTATGGATGGGGGAACTACGGTACCGGGAAACAACGGTACCTGATCTGAAAAAGGTCCTGGTATTCCCTGGCGCCGCTATGCCCCACACCGAAGAATAGGGGAACAGCGGTACTGGGGAAAAATAGGTACGTGCACATTTACAGAAGTCCCGCTTTTACCCGCGACTGACGGATAACAGTAAAACTCATGTGGCCTATTGGCTGTATTTGTTCAGTTGTTTAATGTGAATGAGAGGCATTAATAGTTTAAATAACTCACCCGGAGCCGCTTCAGTTGTGCGTCTCATGTTGATGAGTGTAGGCCCGTTGTCTTGAATCCCACGGTTCCACATCCAAATAGTTGAGCATAAATGTATGGTTTTACAGCATTGCAGACTGCGCATTTCCGCGTTTATTCATCCAGACTCTCGCACTTATCATTAATTCCAGAAGGTTTGTTTTTGCGTATAGGATTTTCAAAAGATTCACAAACGACAGTGCATTCAGAAAAGTTACGTTGAGGCTGTGTGCTGCAGTCCGGTCCACGCCCGTGTTGGATTGAAGCACTAAACTTCTTTACCGCGTGAGGGTGGATTAAGAACAGGAGGAGACAGGTGAGAGTCCTCATCTACACGTGGATTTACGCACTGATGCCTACAGATTATAGTAGTTTAACCTCTTTTAAGCTGTTTATATAATTCTAACATATGTTGCCGTGTTAGTTTATCTACAGACGACAATGAATTGAGAAGACTTAATGTCCAATCCAAGCTTTATTGTTCCTTTACATAGAATACTAATACAGAAAGCTCTGGGTCAGACTCTGTCTGTGTATTTTCCCTGCAGCGCACACTGGAGAGATGACGCACCACGTGACTACTCTGCTATACAATATTTAGTGCTTTAAGTTTAACTTCCATTACAATGTTAACGTATTATGTTTTCTTACGTTGATGAAAATGTAGAAATACAATGAAGAAATCAGAATTTGTCTGGACACCGATCAAGTTTTTGGAGATTTGCTTTAGGGGGCTTCATAACCAAAACAGCCATTATCCAAGAAGGACCAAACCATTGCTCTGTGTGAGCATTGTTAACATAGAGTTTTCACACTCAGAGACCACTTTTTCAGTGTGCTTACTCCATGTTAATTTTTCATCCATCCACATTCCTAAAAATATTTAAACTTTCACCTTTTCTAAGGGGTTACCACATATTTAAGATTTTACTCTTCAGACCAAAAATCACATCATTACTTTTTGATACTGATATCTGCCTCCTGGGTCTGTTTCATAAAGAAGTCTGTAACATTAAGACTGATTTACAACAGCACTGTGCATCATAAACTTAATTCTCTAACCTGCTTTCTTTTTCCTGTGAAGACAGAGCTCTGACTTGTCATGTATAGTTATATTTTTTTATGTAGGCCTATTTAATGACTGTTAACAGTTTACTCGTGACCAAGGATGTAACTCAGACTTGAGATAAAACATGGAAACGGTCCATAAAAAGTCAGAAACATAATTTTTCACTCTTAACATTTACATTTAACCCTCTGTTTTATTGTATCTTATTTGGCAACATGGTGGCCTAGCAGTTAGTGCTCTCACAAGTTTATAAATTCATCAGGCCCATAAGTTTGTTTGTTTTGTTATATCAAACGAGGCCAAGAGGGGAGCTGAGCGCACTGAGCTGAGTGCAGTGTGCCTGTTCACACAGAGCTGCAGCGCTTCATGGACAACATGTCTCTTCACTCAGAAAATGTTGTGCTTTTACAGTTTTGACACAAATAAACAGAGAAAAAGCCAGGCTGTGCGTGGAGGGTCTGGGTATGCAGTGAGCCGTGTGGCAGCTGCGTCATTGAAGGCCTAATTCTGTCTTATTTTCTACAATATAGTTCTGTACTTCAGCCACCAGGGGAGGCAATGCCAACCTGCCTCCCCTTAAACTCTGCCAATTGTGACTCTGCATATGTTAAACTGTCTTTTTCAGGAGTATTGTTGAATACAAAACACATACAACAAACAGTATCAGGAATCAGGATATATTTATTGCCATTGTCAGTGAACAAAATTCCCAACATAGGAACGTGATGTGATGACAGATACGACATGGAAAAACATTTCACTCGGGATTTCATTTCACTACTGGGATACTTGAACTCTTGGAAAATGAAAAATGAAAAACAGTTTCAGACATAAGCATAACAATAATACACAATATACAACACATTATAGCCCTGCGACGAGTTGGCCACTGTCCAGGGTGTACCCTGCCTAAGGCCCAAAGGCACTGGGATAGGCTCCAGTCACCCGCGACCCCTAACGGGAACAAGCGGTAGAAAATGGATGGATTGATGGACAACACATTATGAATACAGTACACAAGGTCAAACGTGATGGTATTTCTCAGTGGATATGGGGGATGGGTCACAAACAAGAGAAGGAATAGATATGAAGTGCAGATGGTGAGAGAAGGCCAAATTAATGTTTTCTGTTTGTGGACGTGTGTGTAGTCAGTCAGTGTGACCCGGCTCTCCAGCTGGTCTCAAGGCCGGGAAGGTGATAGGAGAAGGGGCAGAAAGGAGCATTAACTTTTATACATTTGGTCGAGCCAATATTTAGCTAGATCAAATAGTCCAATAATTTCTGGTCCTCTGTGTAGCGATCAGTTTGTTTCATTGAGTTACTCCATCTTTCAGCAAAGAGTTCACTAATCTTGATCTCATTCCATGATCTTCTTCTACATCTCCATAATCCGAACTAAAATGTTATGGTTCAGTTCTATGCGTTGCACCATACTGTGCTCGAGTCTCTGTTCACTCAATTCCCAAAACTTTTTGCTGGTGTTGTCAGACAGTAGTTGGGTGAATTTTTTGTCTGTCTTCCCAATTTTCCGATAGACCAAGGCGACTCCAAGCCCAATTAGTAGGAAAATCGCTACCATAAATCCAAATACGAATAGGTCCTCCACATCTTCTATGAGCAGAGGCTCGATGCATAGGACCTGCCAGTTGTTCCAATAGTCCCGTACATACCCCGAGATAGACGTTCCGTGGGGAAAAAACTTTATTCAATGCACTGAGAGCAATCAATCAGACTTATTATGGAGAACAGCGGGCAAGCAGGGGCACCGTGATTTTGAGAGAAAAAAGTTGACAAGACAAGGCAAAGTAGCGGGAGCAGCGGGAGCAGAGGGAAAAAAACACGTCTGCACACGAGGAGGGAGGGCTCAACAATCAGAATATCCAGCTAAAATGTCAATAAAACAAAATAATAAAAACACACCTTTCATCATCATCATCATCACCATATTCATCATCATCATGCAAAGCAAGAGCACTTACATTGTGGGTAGTCTTTGACAAGTGCTTTGAATTCATTGAAATGCATTTGATTTTCTAAAAAAGTCTCTTTTGTTCCACAGGGAGAAAAGTGGCTGAAGGCCTTTTTTCTCGATTAAGTGTTGACTCGGTGCAACTGTAATATAAAGCTGTCCTGAGATCTCAATCTATGAATACTTGATCTGATATTGAGCAAACATTTTCAATAATCAGGCAAACTACAGATGAGAGCCTTGTAAACAAACAAAAGGCAGTGCTGACTCTGCCAATGAGCCAGCCTCATTCCTGAAGATCAAATCGTACAGTCAGTATGACGTTCAGGACGATCTCATATTCACACATCAAGCACGCAGACGCGCGTCCTGACCTCAGTGCGCACGGGCTGCTGTTGCCTAGTGTGTGTTTTGAACGCTGTGTATCACTTCAAACTGCAAACTTTGCCTGCGATCAAAACCTGCTTTTGTGAAATTCACACCGCGGTTTCTACAAAAAGGAGAAATAACTTTGGGACATTTTCCTCCAGACTCTGACTGAGCTTGCCCTGACTCGGACTACAAGACTTTGGTGACGAAAAAAACTTGAGTTTTTTTTACTTTCACTGCACACTTAATCCTATGGGATTTTGCCATTTTACACAAAAAGCAACAATAGTTAAGACAGTGGCCTTTTTTCAAAAATTAGATCCTGTTTATTCAAAGAAATGTGTGCTCTTGTGCTTCTGAGCTCCTTTACATGAGCCAAAGGAAAAGCCCCTGCAGCTGGAAACAGGCCCCTGAGCACAACTAGAGCCTAATGCTGTGACTATTGTGAGCACATACAAGGAGAAAAGCAGAAAACACTTATTTCAGGCTTTAGGAAATGGAATTGCTATAGGTTAAAGGCACTGTGTCAATTAGTGATTCCCACAGTGAGCATGTCTACAACCAACACTTAAAACAGGAATTTGAAACCAACTTTATATAAGTTTAATATTAATATACATGTATAATATTGTCTAATACTTTAACGCATTACTGATTTGAAAAAGTAACTTGGGGAGTACTAGATTACATGGGTGCACAACGCGTTACGTTCCTCGTTACTCTAAAAAAGTTATTTGAGTGCTCTTAACGCTGGTAACGTGTTAAGAGTACTCAGATTACTTGACATTATTTTTCATTATTAGCATTAAAAGGCAGTGTGATTTTACAAGTGGGGTTAAAGCCAAAGTATCAAAATCCCAGTGTAGAATTTCTAAATGTAACAAGATCATCTAGTTCCATAGGCAAACAAACACTTTCCCCAACAAAGTGAACTCTTTGACTGCGCTGCTCAGTGAGGTCATGCACTGCTGTGGTGCGGTTCTTCTGGGTTAAGATTCCGGCTGTTGGTCTTGGAAATACTACTTCCTGGTTCGCATTACTTACATCTCTCCATTTTGTTCTACATCCTCTGTGCAGGTCTTTATTATACTTATCTTCTACTGTAAAAGAGCAGGGTATTGTCAAATAAGATCCACGCAGATTCTCCATTTGTTTTGGCGCAAGAGACACTGAAGATCTCACAATGGGCATCTAAACAAGACATGCAGAAATTGACAATGCAGACGGAGTCTATGCTTTTCTATGAAATTTGTCTTGATTATTTATTTATTGGTGTGTATTTTGCATAAGAAGTCAGTTGGACTTTACTGCTCTTAAAGGTACACTGACCACTTTTCTGGTGGAGAGTCCGCCATTTCCTTGTCTGTATGGAAGTGTTCTTGCTTTGTGTTATTGATTTTTTTCTTCTATAGACAATAGGTAAGAGATTATGTAATTGGCTTCACACGTTTCCACAGAAACGTCCGTCTCCGTCAGAAGCTTTATACAGTGGTTGATGCGAGGTCTCTTAAGAGCTGTGGTTCTTAGGCATGGTCAACCTGACGGACCTGCAGGTCTATCAGGCTGACCACGCCCTTCAGGATTACTCAAACATGCATGAATCTGTCAATCAAAATACAACTCTATTTTGCATATGTCCCCTGTATATGAACTCAATGACAGTTGGCTATTAAGCGTAAAGCCAATGGTGATGTAACTTATGGCATAAACTATAAGCCTGGTCAGAGATGTGAGTTTCCGACCACCTTTTATAATCAACAAGACTGAACATGATATAAATACTAGCAGGATAACAACTGAGAGCAACAAAAACACCCCCAACAGCAGCAAATCATCGTCTCTGGAATGCCTATTTCTGATAAGGAGGATATTCAAGAGAAATAAAGCAAGGACACATCTTTGTTCTTGCAGTGCAGGTTTATAGTTGAATTCAACGTTATCAACAAACTCATTTTCACACATATACTTATAGTGCATATATTACATACTGTATAGTCTTGAGTAATTGTCAAACTACAGATTTA
The DNA here is from genome assembly GCA_015082035.1 of Chaenogobius annularis. NCBI lineage: Eukaryota > Metazoa > Chordata > Actinopteri > Gobiiformes > Gobiidae > Chaenogobius > Chaenogobius annularis. The sequence continues at coordinate 1,332,650 of BJKM01000117.1, forward strand.
TACAGACATAACAACTAGTAAGTACTTGCAGGTTTTTGCACACCCGACTACAACGATACTGTTAGGCTACTGCTAATAATATATGCAATGTAGCAGTGTAATATTTGTATGTATCTAATGCATTTATCACACTCCACTAGCTTCTCACAGACATTATATTTGCCTCCATCTCCCACAATGCTCCTCTGCTCCTCCAGGTCGGAGAGCAACATGGTGGTTGTGTGTCAGCCTCAGCCTCTTGCACCTTCTTCCTGTTTCTCGCCAGTTCACAGCGGAGTAACGGGCATTCTGGTGGACGCCTGGCTATTACCTTAATTACTGTTTAGTGCACTGCTCTTCTGCTCCCACCTCATTTGCATTGGGGTACTCAGTCTCGGAAAACATCTGAAGCGCAAACAAGAAACAATAAAAGAATACAAATGAAATGTAAATATTGGTGTTATTATTATTTCATTTTCCCCCCTCAGAATTACCTCATTTGATGGTGGTATCTGGTTCAAGGCCACAGCAGACTGACGCTTATTAAGACGAACATTTTGAGTTCTAAAAAATGCAGCACAGCATAATTCATTTAACGTTGGGCGGAACAAATAATATCGAGCTCCTGTCTAGTTAACACAAGTTGTCCTAAACAAGTTGAAGGACACACATCTAAGCCGCTAAACGTGCTCTTGAGTACCGCTGTTTTGGCTTCTCATGTTTTAGAATTTTAAATAATTTGTATTGAGAACTCCCATTACTTTTTATCAGTCTGGCGTTCCCTCATTTTGTATTGGCACCTCCACCTACTGGCAGGAGTGGGAATTACCATGGGACTTACTAAACAGGATGCATGAAAAAAGCATGAATAAAAACTACATTCAACTGTAGCGTTTCTATAACTTGGTCAAAAGCTCAAAAAAGTCACTTTTGCATGAGTGACTGAGTGCATGAGTAATACAGTTGGTTAAAGGCTAATCTTGCAATACACTGAGGCACAATTCAACATGCCATTCATAAACTGATGAATAGGCATGTGTATGCAATGTGTACAATGCTTACTTACCTGACAACATACAGCAGTGCTCCCATCAGGGCCAGAAGGATAAAAATAATGGTCACAAGTAGTGGATATGTCACTGCCGTTCCAACTCCTGAACATGAACAAAACCCTTTAAAAAAATCCCATTACCATTTTAAATTAAACGTTGAGTGTTTAGGCTGTATCAACACTGGAATGCTAAAAAATACTTCTCTGATCACTTTGACCAAATTCTGGCAATTTCATGTACATTAAAATCCTGTCTCAGAAAATGTCATTGGTTTTCCATACATATATTTAATATTGTTGTATGTTTTACCAAGTGAAATATTGAGTTTGTATCCAAAAAGCTAAACAAAATTAATGCTGTATCTAGAATATTCAATTAGCAAATAAGAAGTCATAGTTACATTTAGCACAAATAAATCCCCCATTCATCCAGGAGCGAAGATTTCAAAGGTAGTTATCTGGACAATGCTGAAGAAATTTAAGTTGTTTCGACTTCCCTCTGAAAGTAATTTTTAGTCTGATAGAAATGGTTTGAGCATCAGCATTTACACTCTCCGGAGCTCACATTTTTCCTGCCCAAAGGGAGGAAACTTGCCTTGCCCTTTGTTTACAAATCAGACTATTTCACTCTTATAGCTTGGGTCTTGAGGTCTGGCCACCTCCACCTCAGAGCTGGCAAATACCTCATTAGTCTTTGAATGGTTTCGTTTCTGCCCAGGCCTTCTGAGACTATTGTTGTATGTCAGACAATTATTTTCTTTTCTTTCTTAACAAAAATTGTCTCCTTCACTCTTCCATTTTCATTTCATTTAATTTCTTTTGAAACCTGTGCTCTTTCAGACCATCCTCTCCCCCTGTTTAAACATTTTACTCCTGCCTGAAGTGTGATTTGCGGCTTTCAGATGAAGATAAACTGAGTCTTTTTTGCTGTGGTTGTGTGGTCTTGAAAATACAATGTTCACTGCAGCCTTCCTCACGGCAATGAATGTATTACGCTATATATTTCTCTGTTTTGGTGTGTGCATCTTGTTCACATCCAGAATTCCCTCTGAGCCGAGAAGGGACTGGCTGTAGCCGTTCCCTCCCGTATGTGTTTGGTTTGTCTGAAAAACGTACGTTCCTGCGTACTTTAAATCAGTCAACACATTCAGACAGAAGCTAGTTCATCCAAAGGACAAGATTCCTCCTCAAAAAGAGTGTACTCTTTGAGAATGACATTATTGAAACAATCATTGCACAAAAGATTGTATCAGCATAGAAGACTCTCTATTGGGGTTTACAATCACTGTACATCTAAAACAACTCATTTGTGGAGACATTGGGGTAAAATGTTGATTGTTTGAAAAAGGAGTGAAGGAAAAAGAAAGATACAAAAGAAAGTAAACAAGACAGTTAAATATTATTTGTACTTGACAGCTCCAAAGAAGATATGGCCAGACCTCACTAAGCATTAGAGACATGAGCTGTAAGAGGGAAATAAGGAATTTGTAAACAAGGTGTGGTCATGTATAGTTGTAATGTGAGTTATAACTCAAAGGACCATTGTGAGCTCAGGTGAGTATAAATGTCTATTGTCCCAAAACAGTGTCCAGATAAAATCTTTGAAATGTTTTCTGCCTAAATACGGGGTAACTGATTAAGAGTATAATGTAAATAAAAAGAGTGATAGAACGCCTAACCTGCTTGTTGAAATGACTGTTGAAATATTTGTGCATGAAGTTGCTTTTTGCGAGATCCCAGAGAGTTGCTGCTGTGACAGACCAAAGTGACTGAGTCTTTCCACTGAGGTTTAATAACAGTGATGACACTTCTCAGAGCTTTGTCACTCAGAGGCTCACTGCTGATGGAGATGTTTGGAGAGACTCCTGGGAAACTCCACTGTATCAGAGGAAAGGGGTTCCCCTCAGTCTCACACACACAGATGATCTGTAAAGAGTCTCCAGTGCAGTTTGAAGAGCTCAGGATCTGTGGAGGAACTGTGGATGAAAGAATCAAATAAGAACTAATAGTAATCATGTAACAAAGTCAACCTGACAAAAAATTGAAGCCACATACACTGTACATCCAGCTCAATGACGGTTGAGTTTTCAGTCCCAAGTTCATTCTGAGCCTCACAGAAAACAGCAGTAGTTTCTCTAGAGGCTTTCATGTTTAAAACTGATTTGTTTCTGATCAGAGTGTGAGTTCCTCCATCAGCTTTATACCAGTGGAAGTGCTGTACAGCTGGGTTGGCATCACTGCTGCAGGTCAGAGTAACAGTAACATTACTTGTGTTCTGTCACTGGACCAGGAGGACTCACTGCACTCTGGTGTTTCTGGGTTTGTCTTTTAACAAATACAATTAACAAGTTTGACTATGAATTAGATTTAGATATGTCCTCAAATGCATTAAAAAATAAATAATTAAAACAAATACTGTAACATACATTTGACAAGCAGCTGAGTAGGAGGACGCGATCAGTTCCAAGATCATTCAGAGTTTCACAGAGAACACTAGTGGTATCTTTAGAGGCTGTAATGTTTAACACCGCTGAGGTTCCAATCAGAGTATAAGTTCCTTTATCCTCTTTATACCAGTGGTAATGTTCACAAGCTGGGTTGGCTTCACTGTGGCAGGTTAAAGTCACATGACTATGTTCTTCCACTGGACCACTAGGGTTCACTGTGACTGTGGTGTTTTGGGGTTGATCTGTGAAAGGAACACAACGAATGAGAAGAGGTGTTGATGTGCACACTATGATAGTGCAAAAACATTTGGATACAAGATGGGCCAAAAGAGAAAATACTGGATTAAATGTATGATTAATTGAATGTTAAACAAATACTCATGAGGGATTTGTCAGAAATTAATATTTCAATGAGTATGCAGTACACTTTTATAATAACTTTGTCTTGATTTATTTATTTTATTTATTTGTGTGTATTTTACATTGGACGTTCAGATTGGACTTTACTGCGCACAATGAAACCTTTATGATGGCGAATCCGCCATCTCCTTGCATATGTTCCACTGTATGGCATTAAACTTATACCTCCTCTGACAAATAGTAGGGGATGAAACCAGACCAAGTACTGTGCAAAAGTAAGGAATTAAGTTAAAACTGTACGCACTAATTTGTCCTTCACCACCTCAAGGACAACAAGAACTGAAATCCGAATTACCCGTCATATTAAATGTAAGTTTTCTCGCATGTGCATGACAGCCAAGGGAACTCCCATGAATTTTGATGGAATTTTGAAGAGAAAACGTCCTGAATACCCATTATAGACACAAAGAAGAGAATAAAGTGGCCCAGCAGCCCAAATTTGAATAAATATGCAAGAATGCTATAATGATAGCTGTGCACTTCATGCGATGCAATGCTAGGGCCACCTGTTTTAATACCAGTTAAACAATCTGTTTACCATTAAATCATGTTTTCCCCCACATGGTGTACTTTCATCTCTTGCCCAGATGGAAACTCATGACCAATCAGAGCACTCCTTTGAGAAAGACGCTTGGCGCTTTCAGCCTCAATTTTGTTTTTAACCTGGCAACATTTTGGCTCTTCCACACGCCTGTGTCATGCATAGACATGTCGAGGGGTTACAAGCTGCGATTACCTGCTCATGGTGATCCCACGGCTGTTGATTTAAAAGGCACAGAGATTTCCAATATGTTTTTTGTCGCGAGTTGTTTGATTAGAGCACATGTGTCAAATTGAAGGCCTGCGGGCCAGATGTGGCCCACCAGACGTTTTAATCCGGTCCGCCGAACATTTTCCTGTTTATATTCATTAATTTCCAATAGCTATATAGCGTTCTTATTGCTAGAACTATAATTCCCACAATCCTTTGCTGCCGCGGCCCTCCCCCGCGCTGCTCTGCGCTCCTGTGTGTGCTGCCAGCGCAAGTACCGAGGGCAGAGAGTGCCGATGCGCGTCGCACACTTTATAGACTTTAGTAGAGGTTTGAGCGAGGAAAAACACGTGTGGTTTTGGGAAACACGAGGAATTAAGATAGGAGAAGGTATTGTGGACGTTAGCGCTGTGCTAAAAGCTGCGCTAATGTGAAGCTAACAACAAGAAAGCAAACTTCTTGTGATGACAGCTCTGTGAGGAAAACCTCAAACCATTGCAAAACCTGGACAGATCATGAGCCCAGGTAAAAACACAGGTCAGAGTGTAATAAAGTATGAACATGACAGAGTGAAGCAGCTGTGAGTCTCATTTGATTCACTACATCACATGTGTCAAACTCGAGGCCGCGGGCCAATATGTGTCCCGCCAGACTTTTAATCCAGCCCGCCGTAAAACAGAATGCAGCATAAAAAA
>BJKM01000117.1:1342133-1360916 GCA_015082035.1 Chaenogobius annularis
GAATGACTTTGTACAATGAACAGAGATTTGATTATTTGACCATGTTCTCCAAGCTGAGTAGACTGTGCTTGTGTAGTATGGGGCAATGGTGCGTATGGTTTGTTTTTTGTACAGTATTTTGACAGTTGGTTTGTGAATTGATTGCAGAGGTTGTCGCTTTAGCCAGTGACAAGTGGGTAGACAGAATGTGATGTGGGATAGAATCATCGAATCTCCCAATGCACACAATGGTTTGTGTAATCAATGAGATGTACATGAGAAAAACTGATGTAGTGCTGCTCGGTGGCCAAGTGGATACATGGAACTATAATATTATCTGGAAGAGGAATCCAAGATGGTGGTGCATTGGCTAATTAATGCAGCACACATAAAAAAGAACCTAAAATACATACACTGTACATCCAGCTCAATGACGGAGGAGTTTTCGGTCCCAAGTTCATTCTGAGCCTCACAGAAAACAGCAGTAGTTTCTCTAGGACTTTCATGTTTAAAACAGATGTGTTTCCGATCCTGAGTGTGAGTTCCTCCATCAGCTTTATACCAGTGGAAGTGCTGTACAGCTGGGTTGGCATCGCTGCTGCAGGTCAGAGTAACATTGCTGTGTTTCTGTCACTGGACCAGGAGGACTCACGGTTACTCTGGTATTTCTGGGTCGATCTGTAAAAGAACAACAAAACAGATTTTTTTTATTTATTTATAAAAAAACAAAAAATAGTGATTGCCCCAGTATCCCATTTCCAATTCATTTCTGTGAGGCTCAGTTATTGTCACATTATCCAATGTCGCTAAGAATGTCCAATTTATTTTCTATCAGCAGATTAACATATACACATTTACTATAACCGGAGATGAATAGAAGCTTTTTAAACTGGATTGTTGGACTACTTCAAAACAGCAATCAACCATTACTAACTTTAACTGTCCACCACTCTAGAAATTTGTCCTAGGTTCACATGACTGAAATCATATTGAAACTGGGATCATTACACTTAATATGTACATTTTTCCCCCCCTTCTTTTCAAAGTGTCAGCCGCATGAGAATAGTTGTTGTGTGCTGCGTACTTATTTCATTAGTGTTTATTCAGAGAACTGATTGATCAAAAATGAATCTTTGTAAACCTTTTCTGTTGGAAGGAATTAACTTGAACTCATCCAATAGAGTGTGTGTTCAGAATAGACTAAGCCATCCAGTACAAAAGTGGTAAAGAAGAATTTCAATTTAATTAAAAGTTTTCTGTCAAATATTTAGCCTGCATTCTTTATAATCATGTTCAACTTGTCCCTGTTAGCCATTGTCAGATAACCAAACAGAGATATATATTTAAAAAAAAAAAAAAAAAAAAAAAGACCACAAGAACCTTGCCAGTGACGTGCATGAGCACTAAAACTTTGAGTGTCAGATCCCACAGAGTTGCTGCTGTGACAGACCAAAGTGACTGAGTCTTCCCACTGAGGTTTAATAACAGTGATGACACTTCTTCGAGCTTTGTCACTCAGAGGGCTCACTGCTGGTGGAGATGTTTGGAGAGACTCCTGGAAAACTCCACTGTATCAGAGGAAAGGGGTTCCCCTCAGTCTCACACACACAGCTGATCTGTAAAGAGTCTCCAGTGCAGTTTGAAGAGCTCAGGATCTGTGCAGGAACTGTGAGGACAAGAGGAATATGTTACATGTCAGCAAAACAAAAGAAACAAACAGAAACAGAACTACATACACTGTACATCCAGCTCAATGACGGTGGAGTTTTCGGTCCCAAGTTCATTCTGAGCCTCACAGAAAACCGCAGTAGTTTCTCTAGAGGCTTTCATGTTTAAAACAGATGTGTTTCCGATCTGAGTGTGAGTTCCTCCATCAGCTTTATACCAGTGGAAGTGCTGTACAGCTGGGTTGGCATCGCTGCTGCAGGTCAGAGTAACATTGCTGTGTTCTGTCACTGGACCAGAAGGACTCACGGTTACTCTGGTGTTTCTGGGTCGACCTGTAAAAGAACAACAAATACAGATTTATTTATTTTTATTTATAAAAAAACAAAAATAGTGATTGCCCCAGTATCCCATTTCCAATTCATTTCTGTGAGGCTCAGTTATTGTCACATTATCCAATGTCGCTAAGAATGTCCAATTTATTTTCTATCAGCAGATTAACATATACACATTTACTATAACCGGAGATGAATTTTTAAACTGGATTGTTGGACTACTTCAAAACAGCATCTAACCATTACTAACTTTAACTGTCCACCACTCTAGAAATTTGTCCTAGGTTCACATGACTGAAATCATATTGAAACTGGGATCATTACACTTAATATGTACATTTTTCCCCCCCTTCTTTTCAAAGTGTCAGCCGCATGAGAATAGTTGTTGTGTGCTGCGTACTTATTTCATTAGTGTTTATTCAGAAAACTGATTGATCAAAAATGAATCTTTGTAAACCTTTTCTGTTGGAAGGAATTAACTTGAACTCATCCAATAGAGTGTGTTCAGAATAGACTAAGCCATCCAGTACAAAAGTGGTAAAGAAGAATTTCAATTTAATTTGATGTTTTCTGTCAAAATATTATTATTTTTTTATAATCATGTTCAACTTGTCCCTGTTAGCCATTGTCAGATAACCAAACAGAGATATTAAAAAAAAGAACCTTGCCAGTGACGTGCATGAGCACTAAAACTTTGAGTGTCAGATCCCACAGAGTTGCTGCTGTGACAGACCAAAGTGACTGAGTCTTCCCACTGAGGTTTAATAACAGTGATGACACTTCTTCGAGCTTTGTCACTCAGAGGCTCACTGCTGATGGAGATGTTTGGAGAGACTCCTGGAAAACTCCACTGTATCAGAGGAAAGGGGTTCCCCCTCAGTCTCACACACACAGCTGAGCTGTAAAGAGTCTCCAGTGCAGTTTGAAGAGCTCAAGATCTGTGGAGGAACTGTGAGGACAGAATCAAAAATTATTTGACCATTAAAAATAATGTAAAAAAGAAAAAAACACATACATTGTACATCCAGCTGTGTGACAAACAGAGTGCTCAGTTCCCAGATGATTTTCAGCCTCACAGAAAATAACAGTAGTATCTCTGAAGGCTTTCATGTTTAAAAACCGATGAGTTTCCTATCAGAGCGCGAGTTCCTCCATCAGCTTTAAACCAGTGGAAGGCACTTGGGTTGGCGTCACTGTTGCAGTTTAACGTGATATTACTGTGTTCTGTCACTGGACCAGGAGGAATATTGGTCATTGTAGTATTTTCTAGGGCGATCTGCAAAAGAAAATCCATGTTCAGAGAATTGTTGAACAATAGAAAAATGTAATGAAAAAGTTATCCAACAGAAACTACATACAGTGGATGGTTAAATAAGTGACAGTGGAGCGATCAGTCCCAAGTTCATTCTGAGCCTCACAGAAAACAGCAGTAGTTTCTCTAGAGGCTTTCATGTTTAAAACAGATGTGTTTCCGATCTGAGTGTGAGTTCCTCCATCAGCTTTATACCAGTGGAAGTGCTGTACAGCTGGGTTGGCATCGCTGCTGCAGGTCAGAGTAACATTACTGTGTTCTGTCACTGGACCAGGGGAACTCGTGCTGGTGTTTCTCGGTTGATTCTACAAAGATGTTGAGAGTGTTCAAATGCACCCAGCATAAAAAATGTGGAATATTGTTTTTAAAATCTTGCCATAAAGACCGGACTCATGAACACTTCTTAAACACTTGCCACTTTAACCACAATTTAATCAATCACTCACTGCACTGTCACTTTCTGCACTACATCTGTAAATTTAACTGTAAATTCTTGTGTACATAGTACGTCTATTTTTATTGTATACTATAGTACATTTGTACTGTTTCCTAATGCATGCACATTTGATTTCATATATGTTTCATATATGAAATGAGCATCTGGACTCCCCGGGAACCTACGCCAGGATCCTGTTTGTGGACTTCAGCTCTGCTTTCAACACCATCCTCCCTGCTCTGCTCCAGGACAAGCTCTCCCAGCTCAACATGCCTAACTCCACCTGCAGGTGGATCACTGACTTCCTGACGGATCGGAGGCAGTGCGTGCGGCTGGGGAAGAATGTGTCAGACACTCGGACTATCAGCACAGGAGTTCCACAGGGCTGTGTACTTTCTCCTCTGCTTTTCTCACTGTACACTAACTGCTGCACCTCCAGCCATGACTCCGTAAAACTGATCAAGTTTGCAGACGACACCACCCTCATCGAGCTCATCTCGGACGGGGATGAGTCTGTCTACAGGAGGTGGACTGGCTGGTGTCCTGGTGCGGCGGTAAAAAACCTGGAGTTCAACGCCCAGAAGACAGTGGAGATGATCGTGGACTCAGGAAAGTCACAGCCCCCCAGCCCCCCCTCATCATGACAGACTCCCCCATCACCACCGTGGACTCCTTCCGCTTCCTTGGCACCACCATCACCCAGGACCTCAAGTGGGAGCCCTCCATCAGCTCCCTCATCAAGAAGCCCAGCAGAGGATGTACTTCCTGAGGAAAGCCAAGCTGCCAGTGCAGATGATGGTGCAGTTCTACACGGCCATCATTGAGTCCATCCTCACCTCCTCCATCACCGTGTGGTACGCTGCAGCCACAGCCAGGGACAAACAGAGACTACAGCGCATTGTGCATTCTGCTGAGAAGGTGATCGGCTACAGATTTCCATCTCTGCAGGACCTGTACGTCTCCAGGGCTCTGGGACGAGCAGGTTGGATCACAGCTGACCCTTCTCACCCTGGACATGGTCTATTTGAACCACTCCCCTCAGACAGGAGGCTACGGTCCATCCGGACCAGAACCTCCCGCCACAAGAATAGTTTCTTTCCCTCTACCGTTGGACTCATGAACACTTCTAAACACCTGCCACTTTAACTGCAACCATTCATACACTCACTGCACTGTCACTTTCTGCACTACAACATTAAACTTAACTGTAAACTTGTGTACATAGCAATGCCTATTTTTATTTTTATTTTATACTATAGTAATTTTAAATTGTCCCTTAAATGCATGCCCTTTTGTTTGACTGAATATATGTTGTTTTATTATTACTCATTGTTTTGTGTTGCACCTTCATGCCGAGACAAGTTCCTATGTCTGTGAAGTTTGTTCATTGACAATGGCAATAAACCCCTTTCTGATTCTGATTCTGATTCTGAACTGAGGTCATAAGGTTTCTGGTGCTTGTTGCAGAGGCAACCCCACGAACTGGGTGGTGGAAAATGAAAGTGAGCGATGACATCAAGCGTCAAAGAGAAAGCTGACAAGTATTGGCAGGCCAAGTGTACGGGTTCAGAAAGGCTATGGAAGAGAACAATCAGTTGACCGAACACGTCTCAGTTAGGCAGTTGGAGACATTGCCATTGAAGACTAGGGTGGTGAGAGAGGGTGTGTGTTCCAATTACAACTAAATCACACTCCTCAGCCTCCCCAGTAAGGTCTGTTCCAGGGTACAGGAGACAGACTGACTGATAGTTGAACTTGAACCTCGAACTCAGGAGGAGCAGGTTTTTGTCCCAGTTGTGGAACCCTAGACCAGCTCTAGGCAAGGCAAGGCCATTTTATTGGTAAAGCACAATTCGTACACAAGGCAATTCAAAGTGCTTCACGCAACAGGAAAAAAGTGCATTAAAATCACAAAGACAAAACAGAAATCACTAAACCTTAATTTAAGGAAATTTAAAGGTGCCATTTTCAGGCTATCCGTCAAATAGTTTAAGACATAAAAGAGAAGAGTGCAAAGAAAATCATTTCAGTCATATGCACAGCTAAACAAAACAGTTTTTAGACCTGAACTGAAACGCAGATTCCCCATGTTTAGTCCTGACTCTGGGCACCAGCAGGAGGCCGGTTTCTGAGGTCCTCAGAGAGATGGTTCATATGGCATTAACTTGTCTGAGATGTACATTGGTGCTAGGCCATGAAGAGACTTGTATACAAGCAGGGCTGCTTTGAAGTCTATTCTCTGAGCCACAGGGAGCCAGTGCAGAGAACTGAGCACAGAACTAATGTGATCGTACTTCCTGGTTCTAGTCAGGATCCGAGCAGCAGCGTTCTGGATGTACTGCAGCTGTTTTACAGCTCGTTTGGAGAGGCCAGTGAGCAGGCCGTTACAGTAGTCTAATCTACTAGAGACAAACGCATGGATAAGTCTCTCCAAGTCTGGTTTAGACACTATACTTTTGATTTTGGCAATGTTTTTTAGATGATAAAAGGCTGCTGTGTAAAAGGATGCTGATGTTATTGATTTGACGTGGCTGTTAAAATTCAAGTCTAAGTCCATTATTCACCCCCAGATTTCTAACTTGATTGTTGGTTTTAGAGCGAGACTCTGGAGGTGACTGCTAACACTTTCTCTTTGTTTCTGTGAGCCAAAGACGATGATTTCAGTCTTGTCTGAGTTCAGCCGGAGAGAGAGTTGTTTTGCATCCACACACTGATCTGTTGGATGCCAGTGACAGAGTGAATCCACTGGTCCATATTCACCTGCCGTCAGTGAAACATAGATCTGAGTGTCGTCTGCATAATTGTGATAGGACACATTTTCGCTGCGTATCAACTGACCTAACGGACAGCATGTAGAGGTTGAATAGAAGGGGTCCCAGGATTGACCCTTGGGGGCACCCCACAGGTCAGGGGGACATCAGTTACCAATTTCAATTTCAAATAAAGTACTTCCTGTCTTCCAGATAGGACTTTAACCAGTTTAGCGCAGTGCCAGTGATGCATACCCAGTCCTCTAGTCTCTGTAAGAGGATCCCATGATCGACAGTGTCAAAAGCAGCACTCAGATCTAACAGAATTAAGACTGAGGCTTTGCCCGCGTCAGTGTTCAGGTGGATGTCATTTGTCACCTTGACAAGAGCGGTCTCTGTGCTGTGATGAGGTCTAAAACCTGACTGGAAAACATCAAATGAGTTGTTTATTAAGAGGAAATCAGTGAGCTCAAGGACTCAAGGACTTTGAAAAAGGGACTTTCCAAAATGGCAGATTAGAGATGGGTCGGTAATTACTCAGTAATGCGGCACAAAGACTGCTCTTCTTTAGGAGAGGCTTTATGACCGCAGTTTTCAAAGACATTGGGAATGCTCCAGATTGAAGCAACATGTTTACTATGTGAGTGAGTGGTGCTAACAAAGTGTTCAGAAATCTTTAGAAATCTGGTGGATAACACATCGAGGCAGCAGCATGTAGATGAACTCAGATTGGTGATGATCTCCTGGACAGTTTTGTCAGTTACACATGCAAAGTGAGTCAGCCCTAAGTGTTTAGGTGGTTTTACGGTTCTTTTTTTTCATTGTCGAATTTATGAACTTTGTCATTAAAGAATAATGCAAACTCATTACACTTGGATGTGGAAATGAGTTCTAACGGCAGCTGAGCTGGAGGGTTTGTTAATCTGTTTACTGTGGCAAACAGGACCCGCGAGTGCTCTGAACGAATCATCATTTCTCCATTGCGCCTTCTGCTTATTTTTAACAGTTTTAGCCTTCATAGGGGCAATGGTGTCGAGAACATTCAAAACCCTAGACGTAACAGAGTTCAACAAGTAATTTACATTAGAACAAGAGACATTTTCAAAGTTTATCTTTTCCTACGAACTCAAATGTTGAAAACACCCCAAAGGACAATCTGTGGGTAACTATTTAATCTCTAACAAAAGCACACACACCACCTCCCTTTTTGTTTTCTTGTGTTTCAGATTCAAACATAAAGTTGGGTGGAGCAGATTCTATTAGAACTAAATTTCCCGTGTTTTTGTTAAGCCATGTTTCAGTTAAAAACATCAAATCAAGATTATGAGAATCATTCTTAATTATTAATTAAGAATGATTTGTTACATAAGGATCTGACATTTTGCACAGCAAGTCTCAGACTAGTTTCAGTGGGACTGGGCGTTATCTCTTTTTGCAGGGGATATGAATCAAATTTCTCAGATTGGGCAGCCTGACTCGCATTTTGTTTTCCCATCTTTGTGATGTGACTACAGAAATAGCACCAGTGGATGCTGTTTTTACACAGGTCCCGGATTGGTTTATTATAACTATAAGTCCCGGCAACGCTGAGACCCAGTGCATCCTAGCTATCGGAGCTAACTGGTGAAAGGCGAGGGGATAGGTGGTGGAGGCTTTGTTTGTGTAGCAGGAGCCGGTGAGAGTTTGGGACCAGGTGAAAGGCGGGGGGGTTTAGGTGGGGCGGTTTTGTCTGTATAGCAGCAGTCAAGGGAGAGTTCATCATCGTTAGAACTCTTGATCTTATTATATTGGGCGTGAGTGGAGCCATCTTAATGCCTGATTTGATCAGATATTCAAGATGGTTGGGAAGGCCCCTGGGTGAGGGTGGAGATGGAAAGGAGAGTAAAGAAACTGTAGTAGGAGTAGATGTTGCAGGGGGGATCCAGGGCTGCTCTGAGGGCAGGGGCAATGACAGTGATGCTGCCGGGCCTGTCACAGATGGGTCCAAGGCCTTTGATGAGGGCCGTGCAGGAAAGAACTGAAATTACTCCTGCGCTAGCCGTGGTGAAGATTGTTGTGGTGCTACTGCTGATGAGTCCTTTGCTGGAGGTGGTGGAGGTGATTGTGGAGCAGCTGGATTTGAATCCTTTGCTGGTGGTGGTGGAGCGGCTGCTAATGAATCCTTCGGTGGAAGCTGTGGTTGTGGTTGCTGCTGATGTTGAAACATTGGCTCGGTCTCTGGCTGATGGAGCAGGAATTCTTCTCTCATTGCTTTCTTCTCTAACTATCTGCTCAGGACCCTTTCCAGGCCCAGTCCAATGCCTAAGAGGGTGGAGCAGGTTCAGCACCCTTACTCCACCTCTGCATAGGTGTGGGCCATTTCTCTTAAACAGGTCCTCTCGTTTCCAGCATGGATAGAAGTTCTCAATGTAGTGCAATCCTCTTGTTGCACACTCTTTGGACAGCCATGTGTTCAGCTGAAGCAGCCAGCTAAACTTGTTTATCTTCCTGTCGATGTTTGGAGGAGGTCCACTTATGAATGTTTTGATTTCCATCATTCCAAGAAGTCTCTTTTCAAAACTTCAGTCTCTTCACGTCGTATGTCTTTACCTGGGCTATTCAACTTAATTTTCCTGAGGGCCAGATTTCTCTGGGGGCCGTGGCCTTTGGGCCGGATAAGCTACTAACCAGGTCGGAACCAAAACTAACCCAGAATCAAACCAGGTCTTAACTAGGTCCAAATTAGGTCTAAAGCAGAATTAAATAAGAATCAAGCCAGTATCAAACAAGGTTTTAAACTTCTACTAACCCAGAATGAAGCCAGGAAACAAGAAAAAAAATGTTTTAATATTCGGAAGATGGGTCGCGGTGCGATCAGATTGTTTGGCGGCCTGATCTGGTCCCCGGGCCTAAGTTGAATAGCCCTGGTCTATACTCTCCATCGAGTGGTCAAGGCTTCATGGAAGTTTGGTCAACCAGTCCACATGTAATTGACCAATAGGTAGTATCTATATCCGTGGAAAAAAGCAACGCTATACTGTTTGAATACAAATTGAAGCCAATTGCGGCTAGGGAAGGTGTGGGAGAAGGAAGTCTGGGCCTCCTTTCTCAGGACTATTTTCTCCGTGACATGGTCTCGATAAGCGGGAGACAGTGGATAGCTGGATCAATTGAAACACAAGATCTTTAATTGTTTAATGTAATTTTTTTACATCTTAAGAATCTATAAGCAAATTGCACATTAAGAAAATTCTCAAAGATAAAAATAGACTTTGTATGTACACAACATTTACAGTTAAATTTACAGAAGTAGTGCAGAAGTGGGACTCACACGTGACAAAAGGCATCATCCGCACACTGGCATGTGACAGGGAGTCATCTTCTTTCCTGTAGACTGCAGAGCATGTTATGTTTTTCTTATGGTGACGGTGAGAAGCAGTGAAGCTGAGAGTGGACACTTTGACATAGGTCTTGTCCTGTTGCTCCTGCAGAGTCTCCTGAATGTGCCCCAGGACAGGGCTCCATGTCAGAGTGGGAGGGAGAGACGGACACGGGACAGGAGCAGAGCACTGCACACTCACTGACTGACCCTCACTCACACTCAGAGTGGGCGGAGTCAGTGTAGGTGTGGGCGGGGCTTCTGAAATACAATGGGGGAAAAAATGGAATAAATATATACTTTTGTAGAATAGTAGAAAAATATGGGGTTTTTAAATTGAATTGAATTCATACCTGTTACTTGTATATTCACACCTGCCTCTGTAAATGTATATTTCAGTGGATTATTACATTCCACTCTGAAAAAATATTTTTGATTGGGTTTAAAACCAATGTCTTGAAAGGTTGTGGTGCAGTTTTTATTTGTTACATTTCCTGTTTCCTGTCTTGTGTCCAAAAATGTATTGCCATTGGCATCTTTCCATACAGTTTTACATCCACTCTCCAAGTTTGTTTTGTATTTGTTCTCAACTTGAAATGAGCAGGGTATTGTCACACAGGATCCTTGTAGAGCCATTATGTGCTGTGGTAAAGTGACATTGAACTTAGGACACTGGTCACCTAAAACCACACAAGACAGCCATCAAAATAGAGACATGAATTTGTTTAGACAGTGTAACAGTGAACACCATTGAGTAGCATGATACATCCAAAACCTGCATTTAGAACGACAAAACGTGAGCAGATGAAGCAAAAATAGAGGGGGAAAAAAAATTGCACTCACATGTGATCTGAGCTGTTGCAACAGCACTAGTCACCGTAGTCCCATCTTCCCTGCTGTTGACTGCAAAGCATGATAGGCTTGTCTTTGGTTCAGAAGCAGTGAAGTTGAGAGTGGACACTTTGACATAGGTCTTGTCCTGTTGCTCCTGCAGAGTCTCCTGAATGTGCCCCAGGACAGGGCTCCATGTCAGAGTGGGAGGGAGAGACGGACACGGGACAGGAGCAGAGCACTGCACACTCACTGACTGACCCTCAATCACACTCAGAGTGGGCGGAGTCAGTGTTGGTGTGGGCGGGGCATCTGGAAGAAAAGTGCATCCGTAAATTTACTAGTTTCACGCCTAATATTGGCTTGCAGAGTAATGAATGCCAGAGACCTTTCACTTTAACATTCAGGTTTTTATCTTTGAATATCCACTTAAGAGGATTGTCACATTCCAGTCTGAAGTAAACTTCTCGACTGTGCTGCTCAGTGAGGTCATGCACTGTTGTGGTGCAGTTCTTCTGGGTTAAGTCTTCTGTTGTCGGTGTTGCAAATTCAACTGTCTGATCAAGGCTTTTTGTTTCTTTCCATACTGCTCTACATTCACTGTTTAGGTTCTGTTCATGATCGTCCTGCACAGTAAAGGAGCAGGGTATTGTCAAACAGGATCCACGCAGAGCCTCCATTTGTTCTGGCAGAGAGACACTAAAGTCCTCACAATGTGCATCTATACATTTAATACAAACAAAAATGTACGTTAACAAATAATTATATGACAAAGATGCTTAACAATCAATCTCCTTTAAAAAAAACACTCACTTTGTATCAGGAAGCCTATTAGCAGAACATTCACAATGGCAGACATCTAATTTCATGGGAACAAAATACATGCATGTATTATTTTATTTGCATGCACTTAAAATGCTGTAATTTAATTTGCAGAAACAATCTGCATAAATTTCATTTCACAACAGCGGTTAAATGTATGTAAGAAAGACTGAAAAAACAACAACATTATCAGTATCATAAAGGGAAAGTAAATAAACTTACTCCAATAAAATAAATGTATACTATACATTTCAGACATCAACAAAGTGCAACCTTTTTCTTTAGTGAATGTGAGAAGAGTACTTACACTGTGGTCGATCCAGAGGTTCCTTAAAGTAAAGCTGGACACATCACTAGTGCTTCAGTAATTATGAACATAAATTGGGGAAGTTCTGGTTGCACAATACAGGCTTGACAGAGAGGGGCTTTTCACGTGAATAGAAACTTTAAGGTCATCTGTGACATGACATATTCCTCTAACTTTCACAGAACTGAGACTGTTCTGTTATGCATAAAATCTGACAAAACAAGTGCTTAAAATGTGGAAATTTTATACTATATATATAAAATGTTCCTGCTGTTCCAGCCCGTCACATTTTTGGACTGAGATGTGTGATGTTTTTCCAGGGATCTGCTATAGCCACTTTTCCAGTTTGATGACCACGTTCACCACTTTCGTCTTCACCTTCCACGTCTTCTCCAGCTCTTCTCTGAGCCCTTACTATTTCTCTAGTTTCTCATGTTCCTGGATAGTGCCTCTCACACTCACTAGTCCACAGCCTCTTTTCCTTACGATGAGTGTTCTGTCTCAGGGTGCAGGATTTCAGTTGGAACCCTTCCTGCATGGTGAGGTGTTTTTGTGTCTTAAAGTCTGTGGTCTGTATCTCTTCCTTTGGCCACCTTTGTATTCCTGCAGGGTATCCGATCACTGCCAAGGGCGAAGCTGTTTCTTCACCGGGTTTTGTTCTTGCCATTGAGCTGGCTTCTTCGGACTTGCTTTACTCATTGAAGGTATTTGGCTGTCACCGCTTTCCTTGTTGCCTCCTCACGGTTGCCATTTGCCTGTGGTATTCCTCCAGGGTACTTGTACTTGTCCTCAATGTCTGCTAATTGTTCCTTCTGTGTAGACTACTTTCCCTCTCGCGCTGTAGATCCTGGTTGTGTTAATCAGTGTCTTACTCATGCTTAGCATGCAACTTGATTTCATCAAAGTAGAGGAAGTGACTGATGGTAGAACAGTGGTAAATGCCACATTTGCACATCTCCCTACAGATGCTCAGGACTTATTTAGCTGCCTATCAGCTGGCTGTTGAAACTTCAAAATATGAGTATATGTCTAACCTTGTGTCCACATATAGCAATTAGCCCCAAGTGCTTTTCAATGTATTGAAAAACATCATTAATGTGTGAATGTAGGCATGAATTAGGCAAGGCAAGGCAAGTTTATTTGTAGAGTACAATGGAACACTCCTGGACGAATGAGGGATTACACCGACATGTTTTATTTGTAGAGCACAATTCAATTCAAAGTGCTTCACATAACAGGAAAAAATGCATCAAAATCACAAAGACATGGCAGAAATAACAAAATCTTAATTAAAAAGTGCCATTTTTAGGCTATCCGTATTTCAAGACATAAAATAGAAGAGTGCAAAGAAAAGCATTTCAGTCATATGCACAGCCAAACAAAACAGTTTTTAGTTTAGATTTGAACATTGCCAGATTCCCCATGTTTAGTCCTGACTCTGGGCACCAGCAGGAGGCCGGTCCCTGAAATCCTCAGAGTCCGAGATGGTTATTATGGCACTAACATGTCCGAGATGTACTTTGGTGCTAGGCCATGGAGAGACTTGTATTCAAGCAGAGCTGCTTTAAAGTCAATAAGGACTTCCATAAATTACACATGATTTAGAATTATTTTTTGTATATTCAGCAAAAAACACTCAAATGTGTAACTTTAATTCTCTAGAATTAAAAACAAATGTGTTGACATTAAGTTAAGTGCATATTCTTTACCAAAACTAAACGTTTGTCTCAAAATTTACCTTTCAAATAATATAAGAAGTTTAAATACTGTAATCCGAAGTGTGGCATAAAAAACATTTTAACAATAATATGTGTAACCCGGATGAAAATCCATGTCCATTTAAAACATTTATATGCATAGTTAATGGTAAAAACATATTTACAATAGTTAAAACTGGATATACTTAGTAATAATTCATTTTCAATACTGTACATGTTGTTGTGTTTTTCCTTTTGACCTAGTCTGAATGTGACGTGTCTGTGGGAAGAACAGAAAAAGAGGATTGGAGAGCCGGGAAACAGGAGGTTAGCAAAACCTTCGACTTTTTAAGTTGTTGCGTGTTGTCGTAAGAGAATCCCGGAGAATAGTGGTATTTGTGATTAAAACACTGAGGACTGACAGTGCTTTATCGCGCATTAAAGGTAATTGTGCTGAGAAACAACGCTCGCAAAGGATGTTTTTGCGTTTGCGATCACGGGACCACAGCTGACGTGAATCGTCGACGGATGGACAAGAGACGATTAGAGGTACTCTGAGTCCCCGACGCTCAGAGTACCCTGTCATTGAGACAATAGAAACATGAACGTGGGCCACGCACCATTAGAGTAACCAGTGCGACGTTTTGACAAAGAGGAGAACTACGCGGAATGGACCGGACCATTGGTGGATTAACACATTTACACCAGGTACTCGCTTTATATCCTGGACCAAAATCAACAATTTTGAGTATGTAGTAACTGTAACACATGTGTCAACGCAGGCCCGGGCCAGATGTGGCCCGCAAATGTTTTCATTGGCCGCGAACATTTCTCGTTTATAATTATTCATTTCATAGATATTCGCGTTTTATCCTAAACTAAATTCCACAATCCTTTGCGCCGCAGCCTCCCCGCGCTTGCCCCCGCCCTCCCCCGTGCTCTGCGCTGTGTGCTCAAGTGCCGAGGACAGCGACCAGCGACACTCATGCAGCATTAAAATCAAACACACCAGCAGCGATGACCTGTAGCGCCCGATTCACACGTGGCCTCTGCCAGGGCAATCTGGGAAACACGAGAAATAAGAAGAGCGGTTTTGTGACTTAGAGCTGTGCTAAAAGCGCCGCTAATTGAGCTAACAACAAGAAACAAACTTTTTGCTGACAACTCTGTGGGAAAACATCCAACCAGTGAAAACCTGGACAGATTATGAGCACAGGTAAAAACACAGGTCAGAGTGTAATAAAGTCTGAACTGACAGAGTGAAGCTGCTTTGAGCTCTCATTGATTCACCACATGATATTTGTCACTAAAATAAGCTTAAACTGTAAAAATAGTGAGCTCATATTGAGTTTGTGCAGCAATCTTAACATGTCTGTGATACAAAATTTAATATCAGAATCATATACCCATTTCCTATTGCTGCTGATGAATATGGACTCAGTTTCCACATGAACAGTTCACTAGAAATATATAAATTTGTTATATTTTTTATTGTTTTATTTTACATTTGTTCGGCCCGCGCCAGCTGAGCGTCGAAAAGGGCCCTGGCCAAATGAGTTTTGACACCTGCTGTAAAGAACCCATAGCCACTCAAGTATTCCTGAGTAAACAAGGGCTACATATATGAAGTAATTAATGTATTTTTTGAACAGTGAAAATTTGCAGAGAATGTTCTGTCGACAAAACAATATAATACAAAAAAACATGAAACCTAAAATGATGTCATGCTTGCGAAAAGCCTTTTTTACGCTTGTTGAATTGATGTGTGTTTAAAAATATATTTTTGTATTTAATTACAAAGGCTCGTCACAACAGAAAAAGGCGTTACACCCCAAAGGTCAAGTACCCATTTATATTGAATACATTATATGTCCTGGGGCAGATCTACTGCACTGGCTTCCTGGGTTTGAATTTAACTTGGGCATATTCACATTCCATTAGCTTCTCACTGAAATTAAATCTGCCTTTATCTCCCACAATGCTCCTCTGCTCCTCCAGGAAGGAGCTACATGCTGGTTGTGTGTCAGCTGCAGCCTCTTGTACCTTCTTCTTGCTCTTGGTCTTCTAGTTCACAGTGGCGTAAAGGTCGGTGGTGGAGGCCTGGTCACTACCTTCATTATCATCTGGTTTGGTGCTCTTTGACCGCTCTTCTGCTCTCACCTCATTTACATTAGCATATTTGTTTGACTCCTAGAATTTAAATAGACAAAATATAACAAAAATAACCAATAATAATAATAATAATAATAATAATAATAATAAACATGAAATTAAAGTATAGTTGTGATGACTTTGTTGATACTGTGAAAGACCACAATATATTTTACACCATTTACGAAAAAGAAAACAAAACTAAATCAACAATTTGAAGAAAACGTTGATGCTGCTGCAGTTTCCACAATCAAATCTGTACGTTAACTCGTATGTATTTCAAATCAGGTCAATGGTAAAATGATGCATTCTACAAACTAAAACAGCATTACCTCATGTGTACTGTCATCAACGCTCCTCTGAGTTTCCTCCATAAACTGAATCAGAGTAAAACAGTTAGGATTGTTTTATGTGCTGTTCATATTTTGCTTCAGAATTACCTCATTTGTTGGTGGTATCTGGTTCAAGGCCACATCAGCAGAATGACGCTTCTTAAGACGAACATTTTGAATTCTAGAACATATAGAAATGAACTGCAATGTCAACCTGAATCCACTGCTCAGCGTCACGTGTATTGATGTCAGTAACTCCACAGCAGCCGACATATTCTGTCCAAACATTTCGCTTCGGTTGCTATCTGTCCTTTATTGTGCTATTGTGTTCTACTTTTTACCACAGGCTTTTGTAGTTTGTCCTTGCAAAGTAGGAGGGTCTAAGGTAGGGCTATTCAACTTCATTTTCCTGAGGGCCAGATTTTTGGAGGACCAAAGGGTCTGGGCCAGAGGCGCACAACACTCCATTGTTGACCCATTTCAGGTCGCACAAAATCACCCCAACTGAATCAGTTAACACAATAATTAGTGAGGGATTAGATTTTTGTGAGAAATACATTTACAAAATAGTTTCCCAACTCTCTGTTTTGCAAAATTGCTCATCCAGAACTGAACCAGAATTAAACTAAGACTAAACCCAAGACCAAACCAGGTCTAATTTAAAGCTAACTCAGAATTAAACCGGTAAACAATATTTGTTTTAATATGTGGAAAACGGGTCGGGGCCGGATTAAATTGCTTGGAGGGCTGATTTGGCCCCCCGGCCTTATGTTGAATAGCATAATCAGTTTTTTCACTGTCGCCCTTCGAGGCAACTGCTGTTGTGAGTTTGGGTGTTACAAAAATAAATGGAGTTGTATTGAATAGCGTGTTTCTGCAGAAACGAAGCGTTCTGAGCTGGAATCACACCAGAGTTCACTTCAATAAAAGTATGATCACAGCCGTTTATTCCTTTTATAGTTAGACACAGGCTGACTTTGCAGAGCTAAGTATAGACTTTGCAATAGATGAACTTGTTATTAACAGACTGATACAAACAAAAGACATGAACCCATCTCACACTTACCTGACCACAAACAGCAGAACACCCATCAGGCCCAGCAGAACAACAATTATGGTTATGAGGAGCGGAAGTGTCACTTCAGCCACAATTCCTAAACATTAACAAATAATAGAAAACTAAGGGTTCCGTTAGACATATTTACTCCATGAGCTTTTAAATAATTTATAATTAAGTTTGTTCATCAGAAGAAAGTTCAAAAGTGTTAGTAAAGTCCATGCGCCTTCACCAAGCAAAGTCACATAGCAGCTATTGTTTTTACCAAAATTAAAACCATTTTACTCTACATTGCTGACCTTTGTAGAAAGTAGAATGCCTCTATACTTGATATATATTTTATTTTACCAATTATTCCTACCTTGAGTGTCCGAAAGTAGTTTAAAAAGACAATTAACTAGGTTTATACAGTAAAAATCACATTTAACCAAAATAAATCATCTATAGCTATTCAAACAACTAACCTGAGTGTTGAAAATGCTCGTGTTACATGTGCATGTTCAAAGGCCTTTCTGTCAGATCCCAGAGAGTTGCTGCTGTGACAGACCAAAGTGACTGAGTCTTCCCACTGAGGTTTAATAACAGTGATGACACTTCTTCGAGCTTTGTCACTCAGAGGCTCACTGCTGGTGGAGATGTTTGGAGAGACTCCTGGAAACTCCACTGTATCAGAGGAAAGGGGTTCCCTCAGTCTCACACACACAGCTGAG
This sequence comes from Chaenogobius annularis, assembly GCA_015082035.1. Classification (NCBI taxonomy): domain Eukaryota; kingdom Metazoa; phylum Chordata; class Actinopteri; order Gobiiformes; family Gobiidae; genus Chaenogobius; species Chaenogobius annularis. The sequence continues at coordinate 1,359,876 of BJKM01000117.1, forward strand.
CTGTAAAGAGTCTTCCAGTGCAGTTTGAAGAGCTCAGGATCTGTGGAGGAACTGTGAGGACAGAATCAAAAATCATGAATATGACCATTAAAAATAAATGTAAAAAAGGAGAGGGAAAACCGAAGGAAAGAAAAATGCATACACTGTACATCCAGCTCAGTGAGGGTGGAGTTTTCAGTCCCAAGTTCATCTGAGCCTCACAGAAAACAGCAGTAGTTTCTCTAGAGGCTTTCATGTTTAAAACAGATGTGTTTCCGATCTGAGTGTGAGTTCCTCCATCAGCTTTATACCAGTGGAAGTGCTGTACAGCTGGGTTGGCATCACTGCTGCAGGTCAGAGTAACATTACTGTGTTCTGTCACTGGACCAGGAGGACTCACTGTCACTCTGGTGTTTCTGGGTGGATCTATAAAGATATTGACAGGTTTTGTCTGAATACTACAAAAATATATGGCAGCATTAATGATATTGAATTCTTAATCTTTCAAATAAAAACTTGATAAGGCGCACAGATAAGTCAAATTAGACAGAGGTGATTAACACAAGATAATCGATTTATTTAGAGTTCATTAGTTTCTTTAAAATGATGTTTCTTCAGTTCTATAATTTCATTCTATAATGTAGCAGACTAAGAGCAGAGAAAAGAAGATTAGAAAAGTTTAGACCATTTTATTTGTTCCAAACAATAAAAATATGAATTCTTCTCTTCAAAGTTCACACTTCTACTGGCACAACCAAAACTAGAACATGAACAGTTAAGGGAAATGGTTTGTTTGTAAAGTTATACATATTGCCAAGAAATTGTTCAGCCTTTGAGATTACATTTTTCATTTATTTCAAAGAATATTTGATGTTTTAGTCCGACTCACGTGTGACAAAAGGCATCATCGCCACACTGGCATGTGACAGGAGTCATCTTCTTTCCTGTAGACTGCAGAGCATGTTATGTTTTCTTATGGTGACGGTGAGAAGCAGTGAAGCTGAGAGTGGACACTTTGACATAGGTCTTGTCCTGTTGCTCCTGCAGTCTCTGAATGTGCCC